>CAUYTI010132743.1:0-15115 GCA_963575145.1 Galago senegalensis | reverse complement strand
GCTGTCCCCCTGGGTAGAGTGCCATGGCATTACAGCTCACAGCAACCTCCAACTCCTGGGCTCAAGTGAGTCTCTTGCCTCCACCTCCCAAGTAGCTGGGACCACAGGCGCCCGCCACAACGCCCGGCTATTTTTTGGTTGCAGCTGTCATTGTTGTTTGGCTGGTCCGGGCTGGGGATTCGAACCCGCCACCTTAGGTGTACGTGGCTGGCGCCTTAGCCGGTTGAGCTATAAGCGCTGAGCCAACATTTAAAATTTTTAAAGGCAATTAAAAATAAAATTAAGATAGAGACGTGTAACCTAAAATTCCAGCTCCTCTTGGAAAAAAGGACTGTCGGCATGAGACACACCGCATGTCCTCTCATGGCAACCACTGTCTGGTGCTGAGCAATGCGGGCGGCTTCCCTTAGATGATGGTGGATGGGGCCTTTCCAGCACACTCTAGGTTCCACCTGGCCCCCTTTACCTGTCCCAGTTGCCCACCTGCTCTTTACAGACCTACAGTGACCTTCATTTCTTCACCCCCTCACCTTGCTATCCAGTTCTCCTGTCCCTAGGGCAGCCCGCCTACCTTAATTCAATCATGCACAAGGGTCTGAGGACTTTGACAGTCTGGGGGACCTTGCTGATTACTGGGGCTACAGGACTAGCTCCTGCTCCCACCTGTCCAAGGGATGACACAGATGAGAAATGAGTATGCCTTATCTGCATGCTGGGCTCAAGTGATCTGTCAATAACCCCCATGTAGAAACATTAAAGAATAACTAGGGGCATAAACAGGATCTTCCTGGCTAGTGTTCCAATAATTTGTCACAGAAGGGGAGGCTGGTAGGATCCATCCTACATCATCAGCCTGCCAAGTACCTGATTATTGTTATGGAGGGAGGGGATAGGAAAGGTTCAATGTCTGAGTATTCAGCTTTCAAGGCCCACAATTGCAAGAGTGAGTAGAGAAGTGCATTTCTTCATAACGTGAACATTTTACTAATTTACTGGCTACTTATCAAATTATTTCCCGTGAAAACATTCCCTGTAGTCACTCCCAGGACTAACATTAAACCCCTCCTGCTTTTGTTAAACCTCTAGCTAATTATTTGAGCTTGTAAGCATTTGCAAAGATATTACAGGCATAATGCATCTTGGCTGTCTTGCAAAGGGTACAGGGTTTCCTGAAGTCAGTGAATGTGATGTTGGGGGATTCCTAAATCACAGGTGAAGGATCCTGCAGTTAAGCTAGCTCACAACTGCAGAAAAGAAAAATCCAATCAGTGTTTCAAACATGAATAATTTGACGGATTTAGAAAAGCCCTTAAGATAATGGATAAAATCCTCTGTTTTCTGCAAAATTACCGCCTTTAGGAACGTGCAGTGGAAACCAAACACAAAGAGATGAATGTCACTCATCAGGACAGTTACACCAAAAGAAATTAGTGTTTCATTCATGCTTTTTCTTTCAGGATTACAATGCAGTTGTCGTTTTGTTAGATGAAAGATATAAAATAGGGTAACTTTGTTGTTTGTTTGTTTGTTTTTTAGAGACAGAGTCTCATTTTGTTGCCCTCAGTAGAGTGCGGTGGCATCACAGCTGACAGCAGCCTCCAGCCCTTGGGCTTGGGCGATTCTCTTGCCTAAGCCTCCCAAGTAGCTGGGACTACAGGTGCCTACCAAAGTGCTCAGCTATTTTTTTTGTTGCAGTTTGGCCAGGGCTAGTTTCAAACTTGCCATCCTCGGTATATGGGGCGACGCCCTACTTACTGAGCCACAGGCACCACCCAAATAGGGTAACTTTGGTGAAGTGTTTCTCTTTTCAAACTGAAGACTCAAACATGAGCTGAGCGTGGTGGTTCTCCTATAATCCTAACACTCTGGGAGGCCAAGGTGAGTGGATTGCCTGAGTTCAGGAGTTCCAGACTAGCCTGAGCAAATGCGAGACCCCATCTCTAAAAATAGCTGGGCATTGTACCAGGTGCCTGTAGTCCCAACTACTTGAGAGGCTGAGGCAAGAGGATCACTTGAGCCCAGGATTGTGAGGTTGCTTGAGCTGTGACACCACAGTACTGTACTAAGGGTGACAAAATGAGACTGTCTCAAAAAAGGGGGGGGGGGGACAGGGCACTGTGACTCACGCCTATAATTCTAGCACTCTGGGAGGCTGAGGCAGGTGGATTGCTTAAGCTTAGCAGTTCAAGACCAGCCTAAGCAAGAATGAGAACCCAGGCTCTAAAAATAGCCAGGCATTGTGGCAGGTGCCTGTAGTCCCTGCTACTCAGGAGGCTGCAGCAAGAAGATAGCTTGAGCCTAAGAGTTTGAGGTTGTGAGCTAGGATGTCATGGTATTCTACTGAGGGCATCAAAGTAAGATTCTGTCACATTGATAAATAAATAAATAAGATAAATAAAAAATGAGACTCAAACGTTTTCCTCCAGTGTTCATTGTAAAGTTCCTGTCCCCTGTTTAAATGGATTACTTTAAGTGACCCTTTTCCAGGATTGGCACCCTCAAATACCTAAACATTCCAGTCCCACTTACTGAGTGTAATACACCAAGCACTATGTGGACTACTTACCATATTTTACTATCTGCTCCAATTTCCAACCCTGCAAGACTACAAATTAAGAGCTTGCTAGTCAAGGCTGGGCGTGGAGGCTCAAGCCTGTAATCCCAGAGGCCAAGGTGGGTAGATTACTTGAGCTCAATAAGTTCAAGACCAGCCTGAGCAAGAGCGGGACCTTGTCTCTAAAAAATAGCCAAAAAGAGAGATTCCCCATCAATGGGAATCACGTGCCCCCCATCAATGGGAATCACGTGCCCCATGAGGCTTTTCTTAGCAAAGTCATGTATTTTTTTTTCCTCCAACTGGCCCTCTTTAGCCCAAGCTTATCTCTTATAAATCTTACTGAAGACTATAGGAAGTAGCCAACTTTCTGACTGTTTTCCTGTCATTTCCTCCTAAAACTATAGTCATGTAGTCTGTCTCCCAAGGCACAGCCGGCAACAATTTAATCCTCTGTTTTGCACCGACAAAATGAGTAGGCACTTGGGGGTTGTGCTGTGTCTCTCCCCCTCCCCCACATAGCCACTTCTGACCGACAGCCCTGCACTTCCTGCCTGGACCCCTCACAGAGTTTCTTTGCAAGCAGCAGAAACAGACTGTGAGCAGCACAGGCAGGAAAGAAATTTTTAGAAAGGAAGGGTTGAAGTAGCTTCTATACTCCTGTGGAGCCAGCCTCAGAAGGGAGGTAGGAGCAAGGGAGGCCATAGCACAGCCTAAATCATGCCGCAGAGCCAATCAGGGCACACTACACCAATGCCGCTGTAGATCGTGGCCCTCAGATGGCCCCACCACTGCCTCTGGTGTTCAGTCCTGATGCCTCCACCAGGTTCCTGCCACTGATGGTCACAGACTGTCTGGTGGCTGCTGCCACTGCCATGTAGTTTTCCCCGGAGATACCAACAGGCATGGCACATTTGTGGAACAAAAATGAGAGTGACCCTTTAGGCACAGGAACAAGGAATTGGGTCTAACCATCCAAGTTAAGATTCAAAGCCAAAGATCCAAAGTTAAGAATTAAAGATTCAAAGTTAAGATTCAAACAATGAATTGGGTCCAACCGTCCAAATTAAGATTCAAAGCCTGAGGCAGTTGCCTCCAATTGACAAGGCCTGGTCCTAGCTGGAGGGAGGCTGTGGAAGCATATCTGCCACTTCCAGCTTCATTAATGGGAGGGGGGCTTTCTTTCCCACCAAAAGTCATAAGGAGGGCTTTTCCCACCCATTCAGTGGGATTTCAAACACTAATCAGCAACATTCTCTCCCCCTACCAAAAAAAAAAAAAACATATTTTCTATGTCATTTAATCTTGTAAACAACTCTCCAAGGTGAGTTGTGTTAACCCCATTTCATAGATGCAGAAACTGAATTTTTTTTTTTTTGAGACAGAGTCTCAGTTTGTTGCCAGCAATAGAGTGCTGTGGCATCACAGCTTACAGCAGCCTCAAACTCTTGAGCTCAAGCAATTCTCTTGCCTCAGCCTCCTAAGTAGCTGGGAGGACAGGCATCCACCACAACATCCAGCTATTTGTAGAAATGGAGTCTCGCTCTGGCTGACGCTGGTCTCAAACTTGTAAGCTTAGGCAATCTACCCACCTCGGCTTCCCAGAGTGCTAGGATTACAGATGTAAGCTGCCCCACCTAGCCTCAGAAACTGAAGTTTAAAAAGTCAAAGCAGGCTTGGTACCTGTGGCTCAAGTGGTTAAGGTGCCAGCCACATACACCTCAGGTAGCGGGTTCGAATCCAGCCCGGGCCCACCAAACAGCAATGACAGCTGCAACCAAAAAATAGCCGGGCATGTGGCGGGCGCCTGTGGTCCCAGCTACTTAGGAGGCCGAGGCAGGAGACTCACTTGAGCCCAGGCGTTGGAGGTTGCTGTGAGCTGTGATGCCACAGAATTCTACCCAGGGGACAACTTGAGGCTCTGTCTCCAAAAAAAAAAAGTCAAAGCACTTTGCTCTAGGGCAGGCAACTACAAAGTCCAAAGCCCAAAGCCAGTAGTCTGACTCCTAACCTGCAGCTTTTTTTTTTTTTTGGAGACCAAATCTCAGTCTGTTGCCCCAGGCTAGCATGCCATGGGGTCATCATTGCTCAAAGCAACCTCAAACTCCTGGGTTCCTCCTGCCTCAGCCTCCTGAGTAGCTGGGACTAGACACGCCCGCCAACACCACTCAGCTAGTTTTTTTTCTATTTTTAGTAGAGAAGGGATCTCTTGTTCAGGCTGGTCTTGAACTTTGAACCTCAAGAGATTAGCCATCTTTGGCTTCCCAGAGTACTAAGATTATAGGTATGAGCCATCGCACCTGGTCAAATCTATAGCTTTTCTTTCATTTTTTTTACTTTTTAAAATTTTTTAATTTTTTTTGAGACAGAGTCTTACTATATCACCCTTGGTAGAGCGCTGTGGCATCACAGCTCACAGCAACATCATTATTGGGCTTAAGCAATTCTCTTGCCTCCGCCTCCCAAGTAGGTGGGACTATAGGCATCTGCCTCAACACCCAGCTATTTTTTCGTTGCAGTTGTCATTGTTTAGCTGGCCCCGGCTGGTTTTGAATCCATCAGCATTGGTGTATATGGCTGGTGCCGTAACCACTGTGCTACAGGCACTGAGCCTAAATCTATAGCATTTCTATCAGTCAGAGCTGCCTCTTAAGGGTCTTCCTCTGGCCTGCATGAGTCTTAATTGCAAGTATCCCCTTCTGCTGGCCTGATGTCACACCTCTACACAAGAAGTACTGTCTCTGGGTGGCTCCCTGGCTTGGTCTTCAGCACAGCCCGTGTCACTTGGTTAGTTTCCCTGGCTTGGGCACCACCACAGAACTGTAAGTCCATGAGGAAGGATAAGGTATCACTTCTCCGCAGCTCTCTGCAGCTTTCCTCAGCACCCACTGTGTGTTTATCTGCCATGTCTCTGCCTTTGTGGGTTGACCCACTTTGACCAAATGGATAGAGTCCTCCCAAAATTCTCGTTCCTGCATTTGCTCCCTGGGACTTTATGTTACTTCCTCATTCTCTACGTCAGTTTCCCTAGGGGACAACATTCCCTACCATGGCTGAGATAAAATGCATTAAAATATCTTTATGTTGGGGGTGGCGCCTGTGGCTCAAGGAGTAGGGCACTGGCCCCATATACTGAGGATGGCGGGTTTAAACCCGGCCCCGGCCAAGCTGCAACAAAAAAATAGCTGGGCATTGTGGCCTGTAGTCCCAGCTACTTGGGCTTAGGCTCAGGCTTAGGCTCAGGCCTAAGCCTAAGAGCTGGATGTTGCTGTGAGCTGTGTGATGCCATGGCACCCTACTGAGGGTGATAAAGTGAAGACTCTGTCTCTAAAAAAAAACCTTTATGTTGGAAAAAGTTAAATTCAAAGACTTAATGTAGCTTCCACCACTGTTTTATGTATAACATAGTCTTTAACACCTAAACTGCAACGTAAAGACAAACTGTCCAATATCTGTCTCTGCTTGAGAGGACACATCTGCTGCAGGTGCCAGCTCTGGATTAACATCGTTATCATTGATAATTATTGATGATGACAGCAACGATGACACTAACAGCTTCTTCTTAGGAGAGACCTGCAGTGTGAACACACTAGCATTGGCCTGTAGCGACCCCATCAACCTTGTTTTTTTTATTATTGTTTGTTTTTGTTTTTAAGACATATTCTCACTTTGTTGCCCCGGTAGAGTGCCCTGGCATCACAGCTTATAGCAACCTCTAACTCTTAGGGTCAAGTGATTCTCTTGAGTAGCTGGGACTACAGGTGCCCACCACAACACCTGGCTGTTTTTTAGAGATGGGGTCTCACTCTTGCTCAGGCTGGTCTCAAACTCATGAGCTCAAGCTATCCACCCTCCTCAGCTTCTCAGAGTCCTGGGATTACAGGCATGAGCCCCCGTGCCTGGTCTTACCATACTGACTTTGGAACTGGGACTCCCTCTTCAGGGAAGTGTGCTGTTGTCCCAGCCCCCTCCTATGCTCCTTGGGAGGTGGGACACACTCTTCTCAGTAGAATAGCATCCCGTCTTGAGCATAGCCCTGATTTCTGGCCTTGGACAGGGACTATTAGCCCTCTTGTGAGGTTTGGGCAATAGCTCTGTGACTGCAGAGATGCTGGCAGAGAGAGGTGGGGTCTGCACAGCCATCCTGAGCCTGTCTGCTCCTCTGCTCCATCTTCTCCAAGGATGTGGCCCCTGGGCTTTTGCCTTTGAGCTGCATTTTTAAAATCTTTTCCTTAATATATCAATTCTGATAGTGGTTCCATTTGAGCCAGTAAAGGTGGGCTCTGGGCACCAGGGAAGAGGCAATGCAAACAGCCCTTTGTGTAAAAGGTCAAGGGGGCTGTACACCCTGGAGCCACACCCAGGTATGGTGCTGCCGACCAGCTAGCCACCCCTGGGCTAGTTCTGTAACCCCTGAGCCTCTGTCTCCTCGTCTGTGAAATACTGATGCTCCCATCACACAGGGTCACTGGAGGGAGTCAGTGGGATGGTGCATCTCATTTGGCATCATGCAGATACCGGCAGGGAGCGGAGTGCATCATGCATCGTGCATGCCCCGTGACTGCTTATAAACAGAACAGAGCATGACATGAAAATCCAGTGTTTGCACAAGGAAGAGAAGGGTCAAGCTGAGTGGTGGAACCCGACCTCCCTCCAGGCCTTGGTGCCTACAGAATGACCGTGCTTAACATCCCATGACTTTTCTCTTGCAGCTGAATCGGAGTGATAGTGATAGCTCCACTCTGTCCAAAAAGCCACCTTTTGTTCGAAACTCCCTGGAGCGACGCAGCGTCCGTATGAAGCGGGTGAGAGTTACCTCGAACCTTTTATGTACCTTCTCATCCCACATTTCCCTAAGCCCCGTGTCCTGCACACATATCCCCCATCTCTGGCCATTCTCCTCAGCCACTGGTTTGAAGAATGTTGCTCTTGCAAGCGTGATGGTATTTGCAAACAGAATTTTGTGAACTCCAAGGCCTGTGCTGGCACTGGGGATGGTGCCAAAGGATAAATTCAACCTTATTATGATAGGTCAGATGAGGAGTTTGCACAATTGGCCTTGTCTTCCTGGGTAGAAATCAAAGTCAGTAAGAACTAACCAACTCTAGGCCAGGTGCGGTGGCTCACACCTGTAATCCTAGCACTCTGGGAGGCCTAGACTGGTGGACTGCTTGAGCTAATGAGTACGAGACTGGCCTCAGCAAAAGCAAGACCCATCTCTACTAAAAATAGAAAAAAACTGAGGCAAGAGGATCGCTTAAGCCTGAGTTGGAGGTTGCTATGAGCTATGACAACATCACAGCACTCTACCCAGGGCAATAGCTTAAGACTCTGTCTCAAAAAAATAAGAACTAACCAACTCAAGACATCATAGTCACCAAAGAGCATGATCCTATGGGAACCTGCCATGGGTTCTGGGGCCCTCCCTGCCAGCATAGAAGCCAAGTGCTTCTAAGCACCAACACTTCTCTCAGACCATCTGGAAACACACAGGGGAGAGGCCGTAGGCTGCCCCTATAGAGAAGTTTCACCTTTCCTGCTGGGCTGAGGATTGGATGGGATGATGTTAGCAAGCAATAGTGTGACCCTGATCAGGGCCACAGGAAATGCAGGAGGTCCCTCACCACTTTGGGCTTTCCATGACTTTAAAGCATTCTATCTGGTGAATTTGCAGAACCTGAAGAAACCCAGGAGCCAGAATGTCAGAAAAATAAGGGAGAGCAGGACAGAGACAGAAAAGTAGAATATGGAGGGAAGGAGAGTGCTGATAGTCCCCGTAGGGGAAGGCTTCCATCTCTCCTGCAATCTGCCTGCTGGCAGGCAGAGTCTGGGGATGGTCCCTTGCCTCACACCCCACCCACCTCCCATTCCCTACCCACCCCCGCTGCATCTGCAGAGGGACCTCAAGGGATAGGCAGTGGTGACTAACTGCCCCCTAGAGGATCCCCCCACCCCGTCTGCTGTCTCCAGAGCACCAATAATTACCCGCAGTGCATGGTGACAATTAGGTTACAAGGCCACACTCCCAGGCAGTCTCATTCAGGCAGGAGACTCTGTCTCAGAAAGAGAGAGAGAGAAAGAAAGAATTTATTGATATATTGTCCCATTTTTTTTCTTAGTATAGTATGAGACTTTCAATTGTACCATTCAATGGAAAAGTCCAAGACATTGGCTACATTCAGACACAGATTGATCTAGAGATTGAAACAAAGTCATCAGGTCTCAGTCCCCCTCTCATGGCACCTCTCTCTCTATGTAGCTTAATTCTTCTTTTTTTTTTTTTTGAGACAGAGCCTCAAGCTGTCCCCCTGGGTAGAGTGCCGTGGCATTACAGCTCACAGCAACCTCCAACTCCTGGGCTCCAGCGAGTCTCCTGCCTCTGCCTCCCAAGTAGCTGGGACCATAGGCACCCGCCACAACACCCAGCTATTTTTTTGGTTGCAGCCGCCATTGTTGTTTGGCAGGTCCGGGCTGGGGATACGAACCCGCCACCTTAGGTGTATGTGGCTGGTGCCTTAGCCACTTGAGCCAAAGGCGCCGAGCCTAGCTTAATTCTTAAACAGGGTCACCATCTGGTGGTTAACATGACCATGATTAGTCCCCGGTTTACATCTTGCTGGCCGAGCACCTCTTTGGTGCTGAGAGACATTGCCTCTTTTCCAGGTAATTCAACAAAGTGCCAGAATTGAGTATTAAGGGCCAGGCTGTGATAACATGGCCACCTGTGAACACAGCCAGGTTCAGTCACATTCCTTTTCCTGATGCCCCATGCCAGCCAGGTAGTCTGAGTGAGGAGGAGGAGGAGTGCATCTCCAAGGGCAGATGAGAGCGCTGTTACTGTCACCCCGGGGAAGTGGTGCAACCCAAGTAGATGTCCGATGCAGGGTGACAAAGTCAAGAAGACATGACTGCTTCACTCTAGGGGAGACAGACCTACATGAGGAAACAATGTTGGGATAGGACAGTGGCAGGAACCCACTCACTGAGCATGTAAATGGGAGGGCACCAGGACAGAGCCCACTAGCGGGGTCTGCAGCCAACGCCCAGGGTGGAGTCTCAGCTTTACCACTAATGTCTCTGCCAGCCTCACCTGTGCAGGTGGTAACAGTTGGGACCTCGTAGGGTTCTTGTGACATGGAATGAAGTAATGCCCGATAAATGTGGGCTGTTTAAGTAGGAGAATACAAGCAGGCTTCTGGAGGAGGGAAAGCCCTATATTGAAGGAGTGGAAGCCACAGAAACCAAAGGGGGACTTGAGGTTCAGAGCAGGGGACCTGGCTCCTGGCTGGGGCCCTCTCATGCCTCCCCCTGTCCACAGCCTGCCTCCGTCAAAGCCCTGCGCTCCGAGCGTCTGCTCCGCACCTCTCTGGACCTCGAGTTGGACCTGCAAGCGACAAAAACCTGGCACAGCCAGCTGACCCAGGAGATCTCGGTGCTGAAGGAGCTCAAGGAGCAGCTCGAACAGGCCAAGAGCCACGGGGAGAAGGAGCTGCCACAGTGGGTGCGTGAGGATGAGCGCTTCCGCCTGCTGCTGAGGATGCTGGAGAGGCGGGTGAGTGCTCCTGCTCCAGGGGGAGGTGCCGAGGGGAAGCGAGGCCCCACCACTCCATCACATCCCCTGTAATCCCCACTACAGGCCTTAGTGGGTGTCCCAAACACGCCTCATTCCCCTTAGCAGAGGGACCAGGAGACCCCCACCTGGCTGCAAGGCCCATTCGCTGCCTCTGTTGAGGTGTTCCTGCACGCCAGACCTTACTGCTGGCAGGTGCTTGGACACAAACCTTAACAGAGCAGAGATAAGACACTGACCACCTTGGCCCCAGCCTAGGAAGTCCCACAGGGCAGCTGTCTCCAAGGGAGAGAAGGGCTGATCACCAAGGCTTTGTGTTGACAGAGACTACCCTGGAGTGCAAGACTGCCCTGCTGCAGTGAGTCTGAGGGACTTGCGGGTTGATCAAGGAGAAAAATAGAACCACACAGTAGCAGGGACAGTTTTCTCTGGACTGTGCTTCCACAGGTTGGCCTGCAGGGGGAGTCTCTTATAGCATGAGACCTTCCAAAAGTGCTAAGGACAACTGCCCAGTAGGAAGGAGGGCAGGGGAACTCCCAGTGGAGGGGAGACCTGAAGAGGGGGCTCAACCATGAGGACGATGTCAGTCAGAGGCACAGTGGGGTGTCTCTGGGTCAGACAACCCCAAAGCACAGTAGGACCAGCAGCCCAAGTCCCTTATAGGCCCAGGCTTTATCTTGTCTGTGGCTAACAAATACTCAGTACAGTTTCACAGGTTATGCAAAGTAGGAAGGTTCTAAATGGCTTTTTAGGAAAAGCTGCTTATTTATGCTATATGTAAAACAATCGAAAGGCTAAAAATGGAGTTTGGCTCCAATGGGCTTTTGAGCTAAGAGCTCCTTGTCTATCAGAAGTAGTAGATGACTTAGGCCCAATCGACAAGGGCTGGCTTTGACTCATTTATAACAAGTAACACCTGCCGCTCTGTGGTTGGCACCCATAGCAAGAAAGAAAGGCTTTTCCTAGTTCTCTCTGCACAAAGCCAGACACTGCAGAGGGCACCTTACAGAGGGCGCCTACTGAAATCCCAGCTCTCCGTGCAGACGGTGACACCCTCAGGCAGGAAGATGGTGCTGGATGTCTCAGGCCTGGGCTCATATGGAAGCTTCAGCCTGACTCTGGCAATTTCCAAGTTTCAGAAATGTTTCTCTCTTTCTCACTTATTATAAATACTCTCTCTATATACTTAAACCAGGGTTATAAAAAGGTTGTATTAGGGGAAAATAGAAAACCAGAAAGCTTAAAGCAGGAGAAGAAAAGAAATATATGGCAAACCTAAAGTAACCTGTGGTTGGCTATTATATTTATCTTCGAGCATCCTGGCAGTCAAGGTGAAAATTGACAAGAAAGCAAGTGCCTATGTGTCCTGTCCCACTTGCAAAAGGCTGAGCAGCCAGATGTTCCCTGAATTAAGAAAACATGCACTAAGAAAACTTGACCTTTCAGCCAGGCTCATGCCTATAATCCTACCTCTCTGGGAGGCCAAATTAGGTGGATTGCCTGAGCTCACGGGTTCGAGACCAGCCTGAGCAAAAAAAAAAAGCGAGACCCTATCTCTAAAAGTAACTGGTGTTGTGGCAGATGCCTATAGCCCCAGCTTCTCAGGAGGCTGAGAAAAGAGAATCACTTGAGCCCAAGAGTTTGAGGTTGCTGTGAGCTGTGATGCCAAGGCACTCTACTGAGGGCGACAAAGTCAGACTGTCTCAATAAAAAAAAAAAGAAGAAGAAAAAGAATACTTGACCTTTCAAGTAGTAAGAAGTAATAATAATAATACATCTATGACTTTTACCAAAGAACTATTTAAATAACGGCTTTATTGGCCAGTATTCTGACTTTGTGCAATGTTTTCAGCTACACAGTATGTGGACATTTTAGAGCTCTCTGTGGTTTGTCATCCGCAGTGTTTGCATAGGTTTACATCAGGAGGAAGGGCTCATAAGCACCACTACATGGCTTGGAGTTGGATTTCCACCACGTCTTAGTTTTGGGTGTTAAAGAAATTTCTTAATACGCCTGAGCCTCCATTTCCTGGTCTGTAAAACAGAGGAAATGATAAAATCTACCTTCCTAGGTGGCCTGAGGATTAGATGAGGTAGAACATTTCACCTGGCAGCCCTCATCTCCTCACTTCCTCAGATCCACACAGGTATTCAGCTCCCTGGCCCCCACAATCTGGCCACTGGGACAGGTGACATGCACACTTTACTTATTCTGAGTGAAGCGCTCCCACGGTGGAGTGGGTAGCATGAAGGGGCACTTGCTCCAGCGGCCTCCTAGTTGGTGCTAGCAAGTTCTCCTTGGCTGCCCCTTTCTGGGAGTCCCTCTAAGCCTTGCTCGCTTTGTCTTGCAGAGGGATGGAGTGGAGCACAAGGGTGAGCTACAGGCGGACAAGATGATGAGGGCAGCCGCCAAGGATGTGCACAGGCTTCGAGGCCAGAGCTGTCAGGAGCCCCCAGAGGTTCAGTCTTTCAGGTAAGCAGAAGGCACCACCAGCCACCTGCCTAAGTCATCTTTTCATGGTCTCACTGCTTCTGTCCCTTGCTCACAGAGCACCAGCTCTGTCTGTAACAGATGTTCATCCTCTGCCAAGACATCCCTGGCGATCCTGGGCTCAGCAGTGCTCTTCCCTTGGCTGTCTTTATCAGTCCCCACACAGCTCGAGCTAATTTGTTAGATCCTCTTGTTTAATGAATGAGCCACCTGCTCCAGCCTTTCCTTGTAGTGTTTCCATCACTGGTAATTGCAGAGGGTTGGCTGAATGATAAATAAGCCTGGGGGTGATGGATGCTCACTGGGCCTCCCACACTCTGCCTGCTACCTGCCAGAATCTCAGGGAGGTACTTTCTTACTATACTGGACCTAGGTTTATCCCAATAGGGCCCCAAATGCCTTGGTACTGGACCTCCCATCCTAGCATTTAGACTTCTAATGTATTCTCAAATACGGTGATGTTTGTGTATGTCTAAAAAAAAAAAAAAAAGCTCTGTAATTCTAGCACTTCGGGAGGCAAGGGCAGGTAGACTGCCTGAGCCCATGAGTTGGAGACCAGCCTGAGCCAGAGTGAGACCTCGTCTTGAGAAATAGCTGGGCAGTGTGGTGGGCGCCTGTAGTCCCAGCCACTTGGGAGGCTGAGGCAAGAGAATCATGAAAGCCCAAGAGTTTGAGGTTGCTGTGAGCTGTGATGCCATGGCACTCTACTGAGGGTGACAAAATAAGATTCTGTCTCAAAAAGAAATCCTTTATAAAATATAAGCATTCAGAATGTATTATAATCTGTATAACTGTCTTTGGGCATTTCCTAATTTTTTGTAAGAGACAATGTCTCTGTCACCCACAAGGTCTCTGTCTCCCATAGTGACACAGTTATAGCTCATTGCAGCCTTGAACTCCTGTACCCAAGTGATCCTCTTGCCTGAATAGCCGGGACTACATGTGCATACCATCATGCGCAGCTATTTGTTTTTTTTTTTTTTCATTTTTAGAGATAGTATCTCACTGTGTTGCCCAGGCTGGTCTGATCACTTTGTTGCCCTCAGTAGAGTACTGTGGCATCACAGCTCACAGCAACTTCAAACTCTGGGGCTTAAGCAATTCTCTTGCTTCAGCCTCCCAAGTACCTGGGACTACAGGGGCCCACCACAAAGCCAAGCTATTTTTTTGTTGCAATTGCCATTGTTGTTTAGCTGGCACAGGCTGGGTTCAAACCTGTCAGCCTGGGTATATGTGGCCAGTCATATCACTGCTACAGGCACCAAGCCCAAGGACCCTTTTTTTTTTTTTTTTTTTTTTTTTGAGACCAAGTCTCAAGCTGTCACCCTAGGTAGAGTGCTGTGGCATCACTGTTCACAGCAACAAACTCTTGGGCTTACGTGATCCTCTTGCCTCAGCTTCCTAAGTAGCTGGGACTACAGGCACCCACCACAAAGCCCAGCTATTTTTTGGTTATAGTTGTCATTGTTTGGTGGCCCAGGCTGGATTCCAACCCGCCAGCTCCAGTGTATGTGGCTGGCGCCTTAGCTGCTTGAGCTACAGGCGCCAAGCCACAAGGACCCTTTTGAACTCTGAGAGGTCTCAGAGTTGAACTGAAGGTAATGAACTCATGCTGGGTCCCCTAACACCGTGGTTCTCAACCAGGATGCTTCCCCCCTTCCTCTGACATTGGCAATGTCTGTACATTTTTGTTTGTCATAACTGGAGGTGAGGGTTACCTGCTAGCATCTAGGGTATAGAGACCAAGATGTTGCTGAACAGCCTACAGTTAATCCACAGGGCAGTCCCCACAACAAAGAATTATCCTCCTCTATAGATATATCTGTAAAGCAAGATTGAAAACCCCTACTCTGGCTCGGAGCCTGTGGCTCAAGTGGCTAAGGCGCCAGCCACATACACCTGAATCCAGCCCGGGCCCGCCAAACAACAATGATGGCTGCAACCCAAAAATAGCCAGGTGTTGTGGCGGGCGCCTGTGGTCCCAGCTACTTGGGAGACGGAGGCAGGAGACTCTCTTGAGCCCAGGAGTTGGAGGTTACTGTGAGCTGTGATGCCAAGGGACTCTACCCAGGGGGACAGCTTGAGGCTCTGTCTCAAAAAAAATAAAGAAAACCCCTACTCTAAAGGATGTCCTCTTTTATAGGGAGAAGATGGCATTTTTCACACGGCCTCGGATGAATATCCCAACCCTCTCTGCAGATGATGTCTAATCGCCAGAAAAGTATTTCTTTGTTCCAACTCACCATGCTGTGAACATTGACTGTGGCTAAAGTTATTTATGTGGTGTTATATGAAGGTACTAAGTTACAAGTCCTCTACCGCTCTTGTTGGTTTGAAGACAGATTTTTTCCGTGGGGGTTCTATTGTTATTATTAAAACAAAACAAACCTACCAAAAGCAGAAACAAACAAACAAAAAAACCAGCATTAAGATGATAAGATTGTATAGTTTGTATATTTAGGAATGTATTTTTGGGAAAGAAAATTTAAATGAATTAAAG
>CAUYTI010132741.1:0-20718 GCA_963575145.1 Galago senegalensis | reverse complement strand
TAGGATACAGTGTGTTACTTCTATATGCAGTTTGGAAAACTGTCATCCAGGTGGCCAACATAGCCATCATATCTTTCTCATAATTGTTATGCTAAGACATTTATATTCAACCTTTAGACAAATTCACCTGTACCCAAATAGGATAAACTATAGGCATGATCCCCACAATATCATTTTCTTCACCCATCCTCCTCCCCTTCCCTCTCCCCTCCCCCCTCTTCTTTCTCCGTAGTCTAGTGTACTCAACACTATTATGAAACTAATTGTTAGCTATCTTAGGAAAGCTACAATCCAAAGAGCAGATGTATTAAACCATTAAGCTAAACTTCCCAATTATAGTAACTGTTGACACGTTCATTTGTGAAGCCTTAACAATTGTGTTCTCACTGGAGTGTTAATAAGAGCTGATGAATGTCTCATTTTCATCTCTTCTTGACACTTTGACCAGTCAGTGTATCCACAGATCATAGTAAAGGAAACTACAAAGGCCATAAAAGCTGCCTGCAGACAATAGCTCCTGCATCTCTCACTCCCCAGGGTGGTTTTGTGTTGGTTTCCACCTTCCTAACACGGAAACTCAGATCTCAGAGTACATCTCCCTGCCCTATACTTCTTATCATAATCATTACAAGATGATAGGTTCTGGCACCAATAGGTTCCACTGAAGTACAATTTCCATTCCTCCTTCTCTTACTGTTCTTCAATTCAAAATCATTTAACACTTCCAGTGAAAAAATTCTGTGGTAACTTATCTAGAGTTTATTCATTTTATTCCCAGCTATTTCCTAGATCTTGAGTAAATTTAGACCCATAGTCCGAAACCTCTAAGCTTCTGAAACCCCAGGGTAAGTGACCATTCATGTCTTCTATGTTGATCATATAATATGGTAGCACAGTTTCAAAAGATTTTTAATTTATTCTCTAATTCTTTGAAAGGCTTTGTTGCTCTTGCTGCAATCTCTCAAAAATAGATTTTGTTTTTGCAGAACATTCTTCATATTCTATATATTTCAGTCTTCACATATGTCATTGTTCTGTGCTATGTGGAGTTCTATGTTTCTATGAAAAGATCTCCCTCTCTCTTTCTCTCTCTCTCTCTTTCTCTCTCCTTCACTGCCGGTCGACCCTTGAGCTGCCGGCATACACATCATCTACATTGAAGGTTCTGCATTTTCTTGACTACTTCTCTTCAAATCTTTCATGTCTGTTGTCTTTCCTACTAAATTTATTTAGAATGAGAATAACTACCAATTTTCCCCTTGAAATATATATTGTATTCTGAAATTGGAGAATTGGAAAAGCATGGATCCCAAGCAAGCAAAACTCTTGTTTTTGGTGTGCTCATTTGTTTCCAAGGTTTTTTTTAGACTCTCCACAATCGTACAAAATTTTATTTCAAAGATGACAGGACAATCTTTCCATGGAATTTGCAAACAGCCCTTGACCCAGCAGTGAAATTATAAGTTATAGATTATAAAATATAAATTGTGAATATTAAGCAACAAATTACTGGCCAATATGGGAAAACTGATGTTAAAGGCTAGAGCAGACTCCTGCAGGCTGCTTCCTGTGACGTCCACTAACCCTTCAGCTATAGTTTTTAGTGAGAGTGTGGAACAAACAGAAGGATTTTGATAGCAGAGGAGAGACAACTTGATTCCAGGGATGGTTATTTGTAAACCTGGTCAGAAGCATTTCAATGTTAATAAACACTAAGGATAGAATATAAATGTCTTAACAGAATAATTAAGTAAATGAGGTAAAACCCTATATTAACTAATTTGATCTAAGCATTCCAAATTGTACATAAAATCAGCACATTGTACCCCATAAATGCATTAATGTATATATGATCAATGTGTATATGACCTAATAAAAAAAAAAAACCACTAAGGACAGACTAATGAGTCCTGGCTAACTATTAACCCTACCTTAACCCCTCACTATTTACTTTATACCAATTAAAAAATATATATGCAAACAAAACCTTTAGTATTGTTCAAATCTTCTAGTATCTTGTATAATGTAAAAATTCATGGGAATCTCATGTTACCACTTCAATACAAAATCCCATCTCTGTCCCTCTAAACCAGACTCACTGGGGAGAAATCTGGGCAGTTACAGGTTCCATAATCACCACAGATAATGCTTATCTTTAATGAAGTTCAGGAAACAGTGATTTACTTCATGTGATCCTTACTACAGTTTTATAAATCGGGAAGTAGAGAAATTATGAGGTCTTTTTTCAGAAGAGAGACTGAACCATATCAAGGTTTCATAACTTGCATAATATTAGGAACCAGGCCACCTGTTTCCAATTACAATAGTCTTAAAATAATTAGATTGGATTATTACCTCATATTAAGCAGTTGTAAAGAGGGGTAGCATTTCTCCTCAAATTTTACAATAGTATGCTCAATTGTTTTATATCAGTGCCATATTTTTTATTTTAGAAGATAACCTATTTTAAAAATGCTGAATTTTTTTCCTCTTCTTAAAACCAACACACAAAATATTAGCCTCATTAGCAAAATATTAAGATCATCATTTTATTCAAGGTTCTTTTGTAAGCGAAAATTAATACAAAATACTAGAGATTTAATTTCCCTCAAATGCACATGAATTTAAAAGTAAAATGAAAACAACATTGGAAAATAATGGGTGTTTACCATGTCATTTCGCCTCACTTATTTCTGCTACAGAATACTGGTTTCGTTGGTTGGCCTTTTAGAAATAATTACGGAAAACGTCTTAGTCTCTTTGTAATTGACTTCTTTTTCTTACCAGATTTAAAATATATTGTTTCTCATCAATAGAAGGCTAGTGTGTGTTAAATATATGCAAAGGAAAATAGACAACATTAACTGAATGAATTCAGTAAATCAATCCTTACTGAATAATTGAAACGAGGCAAAATAATACACAATCTAAAGGCTGTAGCATGTCATGCATTAAAGAATTTGAAGGTAGTGATATGTCACTCATTTGTG
This sequence comes from Galago senegalensis, assembly GCA_963575145.1. Taxonomy (NCBI): domain Eukaryota; kingdom Metazoa; phylum Chordata; class Mammalia; order Primates; family Galagidae; genus Galago; species Galago senegalensis. The sequence continues at coordinate 17,728 of CAUYTI010132741.1, read as the reverse complement.
AGCCATCTGCGAGAGAACTGAATCTAAATAGCTTTGCCAATAATAAAGAAAATGATTGCCAGGACTGTCAATAATCAACTGGATGGCAGGCATTGCACTAGGCTCTTGCAAACTTACTGATGGAAAATGTTGTTGCTTTCATATTGACTAGAACTTCTGTGTAGAAGTGAATACATCATATGACTATTAAGCTCAAATGCTGGAAATTAGGAATCCATCATTAGATAGATTATTTTGTCTTAATAGGGGGAATTAGAATTGAGCCAAATAACATAAGGTTGTTCCTGAGTACCTCATTTTTATGTTAGACATGTAAAGTGTTTGAGTGGCTAAACAAATTGGGTAATTTGTTGAATGTTTTAGAGATTGTTGGGAAATACATGTACACAAGGTCATAATGATAGAACAATTTACAATCGTACTTGTTTGTTGTATGTGGATATTCAATCTAATTTTCCTCAAAATGAGTTTGACTTACATGTCAGAATTTCTTGGGTGCTTTTCATGATGGCATATTCCTGAGCTTCTATAAAAAAGTTAACTAACAAGTACTTTGTATTATTGTGATTATTCCAGATGATTCTCAAACAAACACATCATGCTTTTAGAACCACTGCTCTAAATTTATTAAATCAGATGTTTTTCTATAAGATCATGTCCTAAAATAATTACAGAAGGAATCATTCTTTCACAACCATGCAACTTTGCCGTGTGATTTAAAGAGAACTGGAAGAATTATTCTTCAAAAGGCAGGACTAACATAAATCTACTACAATCTGAAACTTCTTTTTATAGTTTTTAGGGTTTTTATTATGGAAATTTTCAAACATCTGTAATAATAGAATGCTTTAGTAAAGCTCACATACCCATCACCCAGCTTCAACAATTATCAACTGGCCAATATCATGTTCTCTCTATCATAGAGCATTTGAATTTCCAAGTATCACAATTCATCTGTAAATATTTAGTAAACTTATCTTGTAAAATTTATTTCCTTGAATTAAATAAATCATATTTATGTATCTTCTTTTACTAGGCTTTGTATAAGTCATATTTATATATCTTGTTTTACTAAGTTCAGTATTAGGAATAGTGATAAGAATAATTTTAACCAGGTTACTAAAGTTGTGTAGTAGGAAATCCCCTCCACAGGTGCTTGAGAATGAAAAATCAAGAGTCAATGTTTTGTTGATCAGATAGAACATAGCTATGTATTTCTCCCCATGCCATGCTCACATTTTCCTTTTTTATATAATCACCTGTACATGTATGTATGCTTGATTTCACCTACTGGCTGATAAATTCTTGACAGGTAGTGAATGTTTCCTCTCTCCATATTTAGGACCCAGGGACTGTTAGAGTGACATACACTGATTTATTCTCTGCGTAATAATTTATCATGACTGAATAAAGGAATTAAAAACATGGGTTAATGTTTCACTGAATTACTGAAATACCATCACAGGCTACCTCAAAGGAGAAGCCAGGGGTAGGATAAAATGGAAGAAAGGAAAAAATGTACTTAGATTTCTTTTACATTTTCTCAGTATAAATAATGTATTCAATAATGTTTTATTTCTGTATATAATCATTTTAAATAAATGTACATACATACGCATGTGCTATTAGTAAATGCAAAACTCTCCTCTGTATTAAATTTAACTAAATGATTCCTTGTAAATTGGTGGCTTTTTAAAACATATATATTTTTTCTTTTTAAACAAATTAAGGATTTACAAAATAATCATCCAACAATTTGTCACTGTTTTGCCAAACACTAAGGTAAACCTAGAGAATTTTTCAATGAAACAGGTTACTTCATAGGAAGTCACATAGCATATATGAGTGAGAACTGACTAGGAATCGTAAAATGAATTAATCACCAAATACCACCAACCATTTACCAAGAGTTAATGTTCACAATTGGTTTCTTCATCTAGGGCTAAAAATAATAGTTGACTAACTGAACTCAAGCATATTATGATGTTGGGAAAAAGTAACTTGCACAAAAACACTTTGTATAAATTAAAGCATATGTACATGTTATATTCCATGCCAAATATTAAAAATGTAGTCTTAAGGGTTCCTTTGAGTCCTTAAGAAAAGTCCTCGCATACCATCACAATTTCATTTTCAGTATTTTTACTCAGATATTTTATTGGTTGTGTCTTCTAGATAGTCACACCAGGGACCAAAACGAGTGACAGAGGCCTATTAGAAAAGACAAGGACATTGAATCTTAAGATGTTTGTGAGTCTGAGGGAATCATTTCTGCTCATGGTTACTTGCCAACAGCTTTGTCTCAGTTTGGTTGGTAATGTCTAACCAAATTACTATTCTCTTTTAAGTGCAAATCATTTCACTTTTGAGTTATAAGAAGGAGAGAATATTTAAATACTACAGAATTCAAATTCCATAAAATCTAGAAATTTAGATTATGTTAATAGACACATATCTTTGCTTTGCTTTGGTTGCTATCATAAGAGTATGACTGTTATGGCTAAAAGATTTACTCAATGACTAGTCACTATTAGAGGCTGAAAAACAATCTTCCCAAAGGATATTGGGATATCTGTGTCCTAATTCCTAGAATGTATAGATGTGTTATCTTCCATTCAAAATTTTGGGATGCAGACCTTACTCTGGATTATTCTTGTAAGACCAATATATGCTTATAACAAAGAGGGTAGAAATTCAGGGTTAAAGGAAGAGATATAATGGCAGAAACAGAGGATAGAACAATTTGATCGCTCACTTGGGGCTGCAAGCCAAAGAATTTCAGCAGTCTCCAGACAATAAGGAAGTGGATTCTCCCCTGCAATTTCTGACTTCCAGAATGTAAGATAAAAAAAAATTGGATTGTATTAAACTACTAACTTTGTAGTAATTTGCTATAGCAGCAACAGAAAACCCATACAACAGTCAAACACAACCATGATAATAATTTTGATTAAGAGTAAAAACAGTAAAATTACAAGCTCAATGGTTAACAGTTTACTCTATGGAGCCAGAAGGCCTGCATTTAAATTCCCTTTCATCACTTATGAGGTATGTTCTTGTAACCAATGCTTCTGTGTTTGCACAGTAATAATAATAATAGTACCTACGTTATAGGGTTTTTGAGAAGAGAAAAGGAGTTAATAAATTAAAAGCTATATGAGACATGCTAAATTATCATAAAGTTAAATCATCATTAATCATTCTGTTATTAGTAGTAAAGTTACAATTATCATTTGATAATTTTTAAGTAAAAGTATATATAATTTTTTGCTGCATTTTACTGATTATTTGATGGAACAGTAAAAAAGTAAAAAGAATATCTTTTTCCAAATCTCTGGTTTCCAGGAGCATAGACTCAGAGGGAGAAGTATAGCATACACCCAAGTTCAGGGAAGGATAGAAAACTTTAGGTTTCATAGATGTTTTTCTCTCTTCCTACCATCCTGCTTCAAAGTTTACCAAGTTTAATGAATGACATATTGTGTGCCTGCCCTTGACCATGGAATTGTAGTACACTTTAACCTAGATACAGAGGTAAAATTTCTTTTAATTAGAGAAATAAATAAATGATTTGAGGAAAAACAGCTAGTATTTGACTCTACTAAGTGTTCACTTTCTCTCCAGAAAGTCTTGTCACTAGATAATAAAGTGCAATTTCTAATTATAACATATCTTATTCACTGCCGCACAAATTGTCTGATATGGTAGCCATCTCAGTCTTAGTGTTTAATAAAAGATAAAACCAAAACAAACCAAAACCCAAACCAATGTTTTATACCTGGTGTTAAATCACCTATTCTGGCTATCATTCTGATATTTTTTAGAATTATAAAATGACAGTCAGGGTTGTAGATAAAGCCTCTGACATGAAACAAGAAATTATAATAACTATTTCCTAGTCCATGTAGCAATTTTTCTCTAAAATTAACTTTCACAATCCTATTATGGATTGAACAAGTACCATTTTGAGATTCCATCTGTGAGAAGAAGAGCATTCAAAATTGTACAATTCATTAGCAAAAAAATACAAGAACAAACATCACCGTCTCGAAAACATACGTAGTGAGTGGTTTTTAATATCGTTGTTTTGATTTATACTGAATGCAATGTTGTACTTCTGTAGTAATAAAAAAAAATATGGTTTCAAAATAGACTTATTTGTATACTTGCAATTGAACCTGTAGGTGCAGCCACTTTTACCTGAATAAGATGCGGAGACGTGGGCACGTCAGCCACCACCAGGCTGTTCTCCAGCAGCCACCATCAACAATTTAGGAAAGTCACAGATAGGGTTCAGCTACATGGAATAGCTTAGTATTGCCTCTATTTCTCTGGAGTCACTTCCGAAAAGAATCTATGTTTTAAAACTATGATTTTGTTTGGAATTCATGGAAGAGGATGAATTAAAAGTGACAAAATGAGACAAAATATGAAGATGATCACACAGAAGGAAAAGAAACAGAGGAATTTTAGAAAGTTTTCCTTAGCTATATAAAGTTCAAAGAAAAAAAATCACATATAATGTATAGCTCTCTTTCTTTGAAAAACTCTCAATTTGTAAATATACATATGTTTTTGCAACTTCTAAAAGACATAATTATGCCCCTACAATGCCCTTTTATGATAATATAGAGCTTTGCATCATAGTCTCTATTAGAAATCATTTGAATCACTTAGATGAAATATTCAAAGAAGTTAGTATTAGTAAGAAAAAGTTTAGAAGCCTATCCTGAGAGCAATTTAATTTAAATGGTTATTATTATTATTTATATTATACCTTTCACTGGGCTTCTCCATCTTGGTTATGCTATATCATATCATAATATTAGATTTATTAATTTTACATTTATCATTAAAAGACATTATATTTTGTATTTATATCTAGGTCAACACTGAAGGATGAAGATTTTTGCCAAAAATAAAACATTCTTATGAGAAATCATGTCAGACAAAGCTATACACCAGATCCTGTCTCAACTGGTAGGTGTGGACCGGAGTGTACTATTTTGAAACGTGCTGTGGAGCAGATTTTGACAAGGGAATGCTCTACTTTTACAAAATGTACATAATACATTGCCTCCCAAACTTACAGTACTTTCAAAACAAAACAGTATAGACAACAGCTAGCATCTTGCAATATTGGTACTCTTTAAATGCAAATTGCAGAATCACTACAGCTTATGTAAACTGAAAGAATTGTTTAAACATGATTTTGGAAGCATACAGAATTGGGGATGAAGTTGGAGATCTAGGCTTGAAATTAAATGAGAAATTCTGGATGGGAATGGCATTGATCTTATAGCAGGAGCCATGTAGTCAATGATCCTCTTCTAGAATAAAATGAAAGTGATTGTGTTTCTATTTTATGGTGGCATGCTCAAAATTCTGATTCTAATTCACCTTGGTTGGGTCAAGATGTGTACCTTGGCAAGGGAAAATAATGCACAAAATTAAGACTCCAGCTATATGGCATAGGATTAAAGAAGAAAGAAAGAAATTTGGATGCCAACAGAAAGGAAGAACAGTTGCTAAACAAACCACTCCCCTCAGATACAACTGCATGCTGTACGTTAACTCTCATACGTTGGCAATTTTTGAAGTGTTATGGACAAGAATCAGAAAAGTCTGGCATTTCTTTCAGTATTTTGTTAAAGTCTCATTGATACTTGTAACAGGAAATGGACTGTCCAGGGGAGAAGGGTTAGAAGAACCATTATTTAGAATGAATTTACCTGGAAATATTCAATTTTAAATAGTTTTATACAGGTTGGATTGATAATTAATTCTCAATCTTTTTTATATAGCAAGAAGCTGGAAATAAATTGAGCCTCCTGCATTATACCCCAGACACCTGCCATCCTTAGTTGTGATAGATGCACAAACTAAATTGTCTCAATTTTTATTTAAATGCAGTTTAATACAGAATTTCTATTATAAAAAATTAAAAAATAGCTTTAATCTCATAATGCATTATCTTAGCAAATATATAATGTATGATTCACTGAATCTATAAATGCCACCCACAGAACTTTTATAAATTTAATTGTATTATTCTCACCCATTAGTATATTTTATGTCATTTAAAGTCTAACTGTTCATGAAGTGAAATTATTTTAAACTTTTCATATGCTGACAAATAGAAACCTTTTTATTCTCCATTTACAAAATGACATCTGCTCTATTTCCATTTTACTTTTCAAAATGAGGTGACTTTAGTATTTTGGTTTTTATTTTGTTGAACAGCATTGCCAATGACAGTGAAAAATGCTGTCTCTGAAGACCGAAAATTACAGAAATATAAATACTTTACATATGGTAGTTATGCACTTAACATTTTACATTAAGGTGTTTTAGACATCTATTTCCTTCTACATTTATTAACTCAACAGAACACAGGAAAAGTTTAAGCAATAAAAGTCACGTTATTTATCAAGTGAGATGTTGGCTCTAAATTATGGAATGAAATAGTGTTAATAATATAAATCCTATTACCTATCTGATCATCTAAATACACAACCTGTTATTCTTTCTATTCAATAACATCACAAAAGGTGAAACCATAACCAAAGATGCTGCTATTGTCACCTGCTCATCTGATTGACTTTCAACTCTCATTTTATCTTCCCTCTTCTAATGAACGTGCATATGTACACACAAGTACACATAGGCACTCACACACACATACACACACACACACACACATGTTGTACATTCACATATCAGATTTACCTGAGTCTATAGCCAGCTCTATTATTTACTACATGTTTAACTTCAGGTAAGTGATTTGAGCTCTCTAAGACTCCATTTGAAAAACTAAGCTCAGCATCATATGTACTTAACAAGTGCTCATTGCTTTTGTTGATGTAAACTTTTAGGAAAATCAGTCATTGTGATATTGTTAACTATTCACGGTTTATTCTCTATATTCAAAAAGTTTATTATTCTCGATCATGAAGAAATAGAAGTACATGTTTGGAAAGCATTCCTCTAACAGACCAGATATAAAACAGATGGTTATGAAGCCTGGGAAACATAATTCTGATAAATCCTGAGACTATCTGCCATTAAAGATACATAGTCCTTCTTTTCCTTTTAATCTTCTCTTACTTGGTAAGTTTAGAAACTAGAATATGACAAGAGGCTCATCGATACTCAATCCTGATGGATTTTAATCAATAAGGTTAGAGGACTCAACGTCTACACATTTTGTTATATCACTAATACAGTATATTTTTTCTATGTATTTCTATATCATTATAATTAATCTACAGTCAAAATTGTATTAACATTTTATTCAATAGACTCCTAGAAAGACAACATGCTGCAGTAGAAAATCAGGTAACTCTAAACCTGTGTCCTGCTTCTGTCTCTTTACTCAAATGCCTGCCATCTGAAGTCACACCAATGAGCATTGAAATAACACACGTCAGTCTTTTATACATCTGGTTTGAAGAATATTTGCTACAGAAGATTAAATTTCTCAGAGCCTATCCGAACTAAAGATACCCAAGTTTTTCTCTGTTCCGATCTCTCTCCTTCAGGTCTAAGCTTTAGGCTACTGCATTTATAATTCACAAATCTCACCCTTCTTGATAAAAATGAAAAATAATCTTGAGCCAAAGAAATACAGAGAGAGAAACATTTGACCAGAAATCAGGAAATCCGGCTGAGCCCTTAATCATTTTCTACCCTGGTGACCTTGAGGAAATAATATTGAGCTTCCGTGTAAAATGAGAAATTTTGGTTAAACTATTTCTAGTATCATTGCAGTGATAATTTTTCGTGGGGAAAAAATAAATCACCACATTTTATCTTAGCATAATCTATGTTTTCACATCACGCACATAAATATGGATGCTTTACAGATTTCACATAGACACCTACACGTGCACACAGATACTCTCTCATATACACCTCCTCAGGCAGATGTGGAAATTCGGTACTCCCGTCTTATTACATTTATTAAATTAAAAGATATCTTAAAAAGTTCTCATCAGATAAGGAGAATTCTGTGGTAAATTTGTGTCTTTGGGAAAATACATATGCCAGTGTAAAAATTCTAGGGCTGACTTCTGCTTAGTGATAAAACGCCTATTTGGTTTTTGCTTATAAAAGAAAGAAGGAGGAGGGATCCCTTATTATCCAGTGGAATGAAAAATACGCAGCCAATGCTTAAGTGAAATCCCCTTCCCCATTGATGATACAAGTTCTCCTAAACCCACATGTACTTTTATTATTGATTTTTATCTTCTTTGCCCTCAAGACATAACAAGAAACATGTTCAATTCTAGCCTGGGGAAAAATAGAAGAGAAAGAGTAACATCAGCAATCTCTCCTACTCTGGTGAAAAAATTGACGTGATGACCTAATAGGCCCTTCCTGACTCTAATTTGTGTGACTGACAGTTAAAGCAGTTTTTACCCTGTGCTAGGTAAAAACCAGATTGAACACTGTAGTACAGGGAGAGAAGCTACAGTCAATTCAAAAGGTAAATTTGATGTGCTTGTCTGAGTCTGAATTTGCCAGGCTATTTTAACTCTATGTACTGGATAATTCCATGCACGAGCAAGTAAGAAGAAAAGTCATTAAGAAAGGAAATAAATTCTTATTTATCATCAAAGAAAGTAAATATCCTTGTTTAGTCTACCTAAAAATCCTAAACCACGTGACTTCTGTTACACAGATGACCATTTCTGGGTTATCTTAGCAAGGCAAATTTACATGATTATTTCTCAGAAATCTAGGATGATGCTAACAACTTGGTAATAACCTATGGATATTTCTGGATTATATAGTATCTGGGTTCATTTCACTGCCCAAATTCTCTGCTCTTAGTCTTCAACACACATAGAGGATTGCATGACATGGAGATTATTATGTTATGTTCATACTGCTATAAATGACTTATATTCCCCATAAAATCAAAGCAGCATCAAACTTTTTATACAGAGTATATGGAACCAGGCGGCGCCTGTGGCTCAAAGGAGTAGGGCGCTGGACCCAAATGCCGGAGATGGTGGGTTCAAACCCAGCACCAGCCAAAAAAAAAAAAAACTGAAAAACAAAAATAATAGAGTGTATGGAACCAATAAGCTGTTAGAGAACAAATAAATGATCATTTAAAAGATTCCAGCACTTCCAGCACTTTCAGCAATAGAATGGAATTGGAAACTTATCTTGGCTCATCTTATCTTCCTTTTTAACCACCTCCTACTTTTCTACTGAACTCATGGCAGAAATACATTAATGTGACAGATATTACATATCCAGTCCAGCAAGCAAAGATAAAGAATGTCTAATCACCTGCCTGATAGGTGGAAATATAGGATATTAAAAACCCACAACCAAAACTAATTGCAGCAAACTTTCGTTCTAATTATGAATAATATGGGAAGAGTTTGAAGCATGGGTTTCTACCTTTTCTTATTCTCCTAGGTTCAAGGTAGTATAAGAAGTGTGAGTATGCAACACATTCCAAATGCATAAAGCTAATACTAATAATGTGTAATATATTTGTGTTTACTGCTCTAAATTTACATATATTTCTTCATTGAACCCTTATAAAACCCTTCAGAGGAAAATACTAATAATATCCCTATTTTATAGATCAGAAAACAGAGAATTCTAAAATTTGTTTGAGAATACTCAACTGAATAATTTGGGTAAGAATGCTCACCTAATACTTAAAATAACAAATTCTGAAGTGAATACATCTGGATTGGAGCACTGTCGTGGTCTAGGGATTATAACTCTAGTATCTTTCATTTTAAGTATCCTACCAAATTGGCATGATAGGTAGCATATGATTGTAGTTTACACAATGAATTATATACCAGTTGTCTGAAGTGAAGAATATTTTAGCCAGTGAACATATATTTAAACTGGAGAAGGGTTTTGCATCTTAATTGGAATTCCATTAGTTACAACTTTGTTTCTATGGATTTCCAGCACTGATATAACTCACTTTCAAGTTTTCATTGAGATTAAAAATTAATCAGATTAATAGTTTGCTAACAAGAACAGCAGGTTTGCCATAAACCATCAGCAACTGAAACTATTAAATAAAAACAAAGAATAACTACCCCAACCCCAGTATATACAAAAAGCAATATCTTTCTTATGGTGGGTAAGATTCAACAGACAAAGAGAAGAAAGAAAAGCCAGGTTTGCCAGTTTGGATAGATATTATCCACTTTTAGCAATGAGAAAGATACAGAAAGAAACTTAATGACACAGAAATTTGAGGCTAAACAGGTTTTTATTTCCTCCTGAATAAAGCCTTTTCTCACTGAGTTTTCTACATAAAATATTAACAATAAAGAATTAATACTTAGCTAAGGCTAATAAAAATATAACTATATTAAAAATTTCTCTTAAAAAAGTAAAATCTGAGGCATCTCAGAAATGCTCAACTTTGACAAATTCGTCGTGTAGAAATATAAGAATACTCTTTAATAGAATTTAGTAAACTTTACACCTTATATTAAGGAACTTCAAAAACTAAAAGCATCAGTGATATACTCCTCAAATTTTATAATCAAAAGCTATCAAATAGAGGACAAAACAAAATAACTTAGTCCTCCATGTTTCACACCCTCAAATGAACTGCTTTAGAAAAAAACTTCGGGGTTTACATCCCTATGTGAGCAATACTGGCTGGTGAATTGCAAATTTGCAAAACTTTTCTGGGTTGAACAGGAAAGTAAATGAGTTTGAACATATTCATCCAGCTTCTACCCATTAGAAATTCAAAATGTGTACAATATTCAATGACTGCAATTTAAAAATATAAAATGAAATGAAGAAAACATTACCACAACTAATATCAATTCATAAACATTCAACTTCGGCAATCAACCTTACAAATGATCTAATAATAACAGTATATGATGAACAACACTCGGGCTTGTGTAGGGATGGTACTTATACACAGGTCTAATGAATCAGGAACATTTATTGAACACATGATGTGTGTACAGAATATATGTATGTTGTAAAATTAGAAAAGAATAAAATAAAGGTGATTTCTTTGTTTATGGAGCTTGTAGTTAAGCATGTCCTCATAATAAAATATTGATGGAAATATACATGTTCTAAAAATGTATTCTTTGTCCAACTCATCAAACTAAGAGAAGTTTATTAAATATGCCACCTCATTCTGTCTGTTTTCAACAATGAAATTATAAAGTATACCTTAATCCTATGGGTTTTCCAAGGGCAAGGATCTTGGCCTCCCATCTGAGGCTAAAGTTTCTAATTCTTGAAAATTCTTGTCAAATAGTAGGACATCTCTCTTCTCTGTCTCTCTCTCTCTTCCCGCCCACCCCCCTCCCATTATAAAAGGGTCACTCTATCACCCAGAGTGGAGTGCGATCTGCAGATTGCATCACCATAGCTTGCTGCAAACTCGAACTCCTGTGCTTAAGCAATCGTCCTGCTTTAGCCTCCTGAGTAGCTAGGATTATGGGTGCATACCACCACACCTAGCTAATTTTTTTTTTAGTGTTTTTATAGAGATTGTGTCTCACTATGTTGCCCAGGTTGGTCTCAAACTCCTGGGTTCAAGTGATCCCCCTACCTCAGCCTCCCAAAGTGCTGGGATTACAATTGTGAGCTACCAAGCCCAGCTTCCCTCTCTTTTTCCCCCACTCTCACTCACTCTCTCTCTCTCAAAATGGAAAAAAAAAAAAAAAAAGTAAATGCACAGGCAAACAAATTTACCCAGATTGAGGCCATCTCTAGAAAGTAAGGACAACCTTTTTATTAAGACAGTAAGAAAGCAGAGAGAGTTAGAGAAAATGTATGGTATAACCAACACATTTTGTTCTCCAAGGAACTCAATCCCTAAAGACAGTGACTCCCCAGGATGACTCCTGCAGTTTGCTTTAAGCTTAGTTGTACAATGATTAGCATTGTATATGGATGAAATACATCTCCACATCAAAAATGAGCATCTTTCAGACAAGGGAAGGGGGATTTTAGGCTTTTGATTAGGATGTTTAATGCTATAGATTACATTGTTTCTCATGATAGCAACAACAACAACATAAGTTAAGGAGTCTACAAACAAAATTTTTGTGACGTTATTAATGTACTGAGTTCATAGGACAGCAAAGTAACCAAAAATCTAAGGAAATACAGAGTCATCCACTTAGAGAAAAGACATAAGCCTTTGCTTACCTACAGCAGATGCAGTAAGCCAAAACCAGGAAGGAAGAATTCATCTAATATTTAAACAAGTCGCTAAATAAAGAGTTTGGGCAAATATGAGAATGAAGAACTTATGGGAGCTGAAAAACACAAAGATGATTCATTATGTTCATTTGCAAAATTTTCTCCATGAATCGTAAAGGTCAAAGTTTCTAATCACCAGAAAATGCACATTAAAAACACAATGGAGATATCACCTAACTCTAATGAGAATGACTTTTATCAAAAAGTCCCCAAACAACAGATGATGGCCTGGATGCAGAGAGAAAGAAGCTCTTTTCATATACTGTCAGTGTGACTGCAAGCTACTACAGTTTCTATGGAGAATTGTAAGGAGATACCTCAAAGGAGTAAAAATAGACCTACCATTTGATCCAGTCATTGATCCCACTATTGGATATTTACCCAAAGATAAAAAGTCATTTAATCAAAAAGTCATGTGAATTCAAATGTTTGAAGCAGCACAATTCACAATCACAAAGATGTGAAATCAGCTGAGGTTCCCATCCCATCTTTACATGAGTGCACTAATAAAATGTGGTATATTTGTAGCATATGTATACTACTCAGTCATAAAAAATGGTTACGTAACACTTTTCAGCAACTTGAATGGGATTGGAGATCATTTTCATAAGTGAAGTAGCATAAGAATAGAAAAACAAACACCACATGTGCTCACTATTAAGTCTGAACTAATCAATCAACACTCATATGTTTACATGGTAGTAAAACTCAACAGAAATCAAACAAAAGCAAAGGAGTAAATTCACACCCAGTAGGTACAACACACATTATTCAAGTGACAGGGACACTTAAAACTTTGACTCAAACTCAATACATGTAACCAAAACATTTTTACCCCTATAATATTCTGATATTTTTTTAAAAAATGAAAAGAAAATAAAGTATGACAATGTCTAATAAAGTATGACAATGTCTCACCAAAGAGAACATAATAATTAAGATAGAAATTAAAAATTGTAAAAAGAAATAATCATCAGAAAAACAAAAAATCAGAGTGAAACAAAAGAAAGCCTCACATACTGGGGCCCTAATAGAAAAGACTTTTACATAGGAAAGGGATAAAGTCTCACTCAAAACTTCCACAGTTGTCTCCTTAGAAGAAAAGTGTAAGGCACTGGAATAGAGGAGCAAATCTATTGTGAATAGGCGAAGAACCTCTGTGTCTGGAAGGAGATAACAGAAAAGATACCTCTGCACTGGAGGAAATTCACAGAAATATTCAGGACTTAGGAATTCTCCACAAGAAAGGAGTAGAGTCGTTGACAAGGATACCCTGACAACCTTGAAATTCAGAAACACATTGTTTGCTTAAGAATCAGACTGAACCAGAAGGCCAGAAAATATCCATCTCCTCCACTTCTATTACAAAATTATCAACATTTGTATGGTGAACCACAGCCTACTACTTGGGGAAGAACAGAACCGTGGCAAAATATTCTCCTTACACAAGAGTGATAAAAGAAGATCTAAACCAGAGAATGGAACAGACATTGATAAAATCCTCTAACACACCAGCCCCTATACTAAACAAAAAGCAGATTTAGAAAATATTGGTCATACAAATAAACACAATAATAATAATAATAATATTAGTGTAGCTCCTTTTCTGACAAGATGTGCTCAGCTGCTCACATTAAAGGCTTAGAAAAAAAAAGGTGCTTCATATTTCCATGTATAATATTATGTACCTTATTCACTATACTCTTATGCTGTGAAATAAAATTTATAAGACATGTGAAGACCCAGAAAAAACTATATTCCCCAGAGACAAGGCAACCCATAGAACCAGATTCAGATATGACACAGATGTTGGAACTACTAGAGAATATAAAATAAGTATGCATGTATACTGCTCCAATGTGGGTTAATTAATATGTTAAAGTCTCTCGAGGAAAAAAGTGGACAATATGTATGGACAAGGGAACAATTATAAGAAAGAAGTAAAGACTGTAAGAAAGCATCAAATGAAGAAAAAAACTGGCAATAGAAATGAAAAATGTCTTTAATAGTACTGTTGACTGAATGAGCTGTCTCCCTTCACCAAGGTTATGGTGTTAGAAGGTAAGGTTTGGAGAGGTGATTAGGCCACAATGGCTTAGACTTTAAAAATTGAACCAGCACCATTATAAAAGAGGCCTCAGAGGTCTTCTTTGCCCTTTCCAGTACATAAGGACACAGGTATAAGTAACCATCTATGAAGAAATATCCCTCACCAACCCCCACCAGCACCTTGATTGTGGACTTTTCATCCTCCTAACTGGTAAGAAATAAGCCTCTGCTGTTTGCATATTATTCAGTCGTCCAAGGTATTTTGTTACATCATCCCAGGAAGACTAAGACAGATAAGCACATCTGTAAATTCAACAGAGCAAAAAGAGAAAAATCTTTGAACATGAAGCTAGGTCAGTAAAAATAATGGAAAGAAAAATATGAGAAGAAAAAGTAGCACAAGGTGAAAAATAATGGTGGGAATTCAAGAGTTGTAGGAGATCTAAAATACTGAAAAATAAAATTTTAGAAGAAAATGAAAAACAAAATGATGCAGATGAAATGTTTGAGGATATAGGCCAAGACATAAAACTGCAATATCTAAAAGTTTGGTAGACACTAAAACGATGAGTATGAAACATATGCACATGATAAAACAGATACTCATCTCCTCAGTACATTCTTTTTAAGTTGTTGAAAACCAACAATAAAAATATATAATGAAATCTGCCAGAGAATGAAAATAAGAACTGTAAGAGACTTCCTGGAATAAACATAAGAAATAAAGCTGATTTTACAGCAAAAGCTATACAAATTAGAGAACAATGGAATGACATTTTAAAGAACTGGAGAAGTGTGAGGGGATGTCTGCTCAATTCCCTACCAACGAAGCTTACAAACATGAAAAAAGAGATATCTTGAGATAACAGTTCTGAAATTGTGGAGTAAAGAATGAGGAGGATATTCTTCCTCACAAATACATTTAATGATACATATTTCAAAAAAGGTAAACAAGGCTGGGTGTGATGGCAAAGTCAGGCTCTAGAGTTTGAGGCCAACCTGAGCAGGAGAAATACCCTGTTTCTATGAACAAACATAGCCAGCCAAGCATTGTCCCAGCCGCTATTCTGGAGGCTGAGACAAAGGGATCCTTTGTGCCCAAGAGTTTGAAGTTGCTGTGAGCTATGATGCTACAGCACTCTACTCAGGGCAGCAGAGTGAGATTCAATCTAAAAAAGAAAAAAAAAGAAAGACAGAAAGACAGAACCCCAACCATTTTCCTAATGTCATGTAGTATTTTTCTATTATTGCTGTAACAAATTACCACAAACCTAAAAACTTACAACAGCACAAATTTGTAATGTTGTAGTTCTGAACTTTGGAAATCCAAAATAGATCTCATTTGACTCATATCAAGGTATTGGCAGATGACAAGTCCTTTGGAGCACTTTAGGAATAATTCATTCCCCTATCTATCATAGCTCCTACAGGTTGCCAAATCCTTTGACTTCTTCTATCTTTAAAACCAGCCTTGGTTAAGATGCCAGAGCAAGATAAAAAACTAGAGACATCCCCTTGCTAGCTACTTACAGTGGGACAGAATAAAGTGGACGTCAGCCACCTCTAGCTGGGGGAATCTTCACAGAAACATCACTCTGGTGATGCAGTGAAGCAACAGACATCACAAGCCAACATGGAAGTCTGGAGCTGAAGAAACCACTGTGGAAGGTAGGTGCTTGGCATGGGCAGAGGCCAGATGGTTGGCCAGCTCTCCCAGGGAGGTCTGGAGACAGGAAAAAGCTGTCCTGCAATATTTTGATTTTTAACTTGGCTGCTCACTGAGGCAGCAAATTGACTCCAACAATGTCTAGTGGCCAGAGTTGAAAGCAAGGAGGGGTGGTTCTTCCACTGGCTTGGCTGCTGATGGGTGCTGCCATTGTGGAAAGAATACACACGCAGAGGAACAATCCTCAGGGTCCCAAGTGCATGGCTGGCTCTGGTTCACCTGGTGAGCTCCAGTGGCCATGCTTGGGATGATCTGAGTGGCCTATACCTACCACAAGTGCCAAGTGCTACTTTGTTGTCAGAGGATGCTGTCTGACAGGTTTCTTGGGAAGTCTGGTAAGAGCTTTGAGTCCCCAGTCCCATGGGGACTGAATGCTGATGAATTGAATAGGCTTGGATTATGGGCAAAGAAGTCAGGGAAACAAGATCCAGTCTCCTCTGAAACTAGAGAGTGGCTTCAAACCTCCACCATTTACAAAAAATTCAGCATGTGTTCCCTGTCTCCTAACACCTCAGTGCCACCTGCTGTCCAGGCAATATACATACATACATACAACTATTAGCCAAGTCTTAGAGATGAGGTTATGGTTAAAGCATCCACCAAACCAGGCCATTTCTCCTGTCTCTTTCTCTTCTTTTCTTCAATTCTTTCTTCTCATCCCCCCTTCTTTTCTTTTTTCTCTTTATCTTTTTCTATTCTTCCTTCCTTCTCACTCTTTACCCTTATCATCCTTTTGGAATATACCAAAAGGCCACTTTAACACCTAAGCTCTGAGACAAAGCAATTTATAGTGAAGGAGGCAGTGAGAAGAAAAAAGTAGGGGAAGGAAATGAACAAGAAGAAAACACACATGAGGAAGAACCAACCAAAAAATGTAGGCAACACAAAACACTAGAATAGAGCAAAAGACATTGATTGCTCTGAGCAATATGATATCCGATAACATATAATAGTTGGAGACTTTAACATCCCTCTGGATGAACTGGATAGATCATCTAAACAAACTAAACAAAGATACAAGGGACTTAAATGTAACCTTAGAACAGAAGAATTTTATAGACATATACAGAATATATATTCCAAAGCTAAGGAATATGCATTCTTCTCATCAGCCCATGGAACATATTCCAAAATAGATCAAATCTTAGGTCACAAATCAAACTTCAACAAAATTAAAAAAATTTAAACTGTATCTGTATTTTGTCAGACCACAAAGCAATAAAGGTGATACTCAACTTCAACAAAAATTTTCATCCTTACTACACAAAGGCATGAAAATTAAACAAACCTTATGTTGAACAACAGCTATCTCTTAAGGAAGAGATAAAGGAGGACATTGTTAAATTTCTGAAATAGAACAACAGTGAAGCTACAAGTTACCCAAACCTGTGGGATGCTGCAAAAGCCGTACTAAGAGGGAATTTTATTGCATTAGATGCCTATACCAAAAAAACAGACAGAGAGCACATCAACAATCTAATGAATCATCTTAAACCAATGGCCAAATTAACTAAAAACAGAAAAGTAGGCTCGGCGCCTATAGCTCAACCGGCTAAGGGGCCAGCCACGTACACCTAAGGTGGCGGGTTCGAATCCCCAGCCCAGACCCACCAAACAACAATGACGGCTGCAACCAAAAAATAGCTGGGCGTTGTGGCGGGCGCCTGTGGTCCCAGCTATTTGGGAGGCGAAGGCAGGAGACTCACTTGAGCCCAGGAG
>CAUYTI010132738.1:0-29278 GCA_963575145.1 Galago senegalensis | reverse complement strand
TTCAAATCGTTTTATTTTTATATTTACCCTTTATAAAATGGTATGAATTTTTTTTTTTGGTTTTGATTTAAGTTATTTTGTTTTTGTTTTTTTTTTAATTTTTTTTTTAATTTGTTTTTTTTTTTTTTTTTTTTTTTTTTTTTTGTCCCATTTGTCTATATTTTTAAAAAAAAAAAATACCCCCGGGGGGGGGGGGGGGGAAGGAGGGTATTTGGTGGGACCTCACCTACTGTGCACAATGCAATGGTACATTTCAAAGCTATTAAGAGTAGAGAATAAATGTCTGTCCTCAACAAGTAAGTGAGGTGACGGTTGTGTTCATCAGTTTGATGGAAGCATTCCACATTGTATATCCAATCAGCACACTGTACCCCATAAATGTACACAGTTATGATTTAATAAAAATAAATAAAATGCACAAGCCTTCCCTGAAAATAGAAAAAGAAAGACAGTGAAGCAGATTTCATCTGCTGGAGTCTGGCTGTAAGCCTGGAGGACACGCTGCATAAATTATTCTTAATGCGCAGGACTCTTCCGTCTCGTTTCTTTCTAGAACATTTTAGACTGGGGTCAGGATGCCTGGAAGTGAGATACAAGCAAGAGCATGTAGCAAAAAAGGAGCAATAGTGACTTGCAGAAAAATGAAACATCCCTGTTGTAAAGCGGTGTCGCTTGCAATGTAATTAGGTGTCGTCTCCTTGAGGAAATGGATGTGATTTGAAGTGGATCAGATTCCAGCAGGTTCAAGAGCAATAGGGCAAATTATAAAGGAGCAGCCCTGTTAGAGAGAAACGTGGAAATGAGGGTGTTGCTATCACGGGAGGCCCTCCAGTCGTGTGAAACGTCCATAACGCAGGAAGCCCTGGCACTGGGAGGGACCCAGGTGCAGTTTCTACTGCTTTGCTTTACAGCCCGAGAGACGCTTTATGGAGGCGCCAGGATGGGAGTTCACTTCAGACAGATTGCGGGAGTCAGTTTGATTTCCTTGACATAAAACCACAAAAATTATCCCGCCCGCCGGCACTCACCACTCAGAGGCACAAAGACCTACGGCCTCCCCTAAAACTGAAAGGAAGGTGCAGTGGCGATTGCTCTCTGCTCCTGTCATAAACATCACACCATGACCCTCATATCAAAAAGAGCCAGCGCCACCTGTCACATTTACGTGTATCAGTTTCCTGAGACCAATTTCCTCTCTCTGCCAATAACACACCAGCCCACCTGACTCCTACCTCTGTAATAATTAAGGGGACAAGCTCTGGGACATAGAACTGTTAACCTCTCAAAACCGGGGCTTCTTTCATCTATAAAATGAGAATAAAAATAGTACCTGCCTCCTAGGGATTATCATGACAGAGAAATGGTCCCACACGTGCCTAGCTTAGTATCCTTGGTATCATGGGTGTTAAAAGATGTGTTGATCTGGGTAGCAAAAAATGCTGTTTTAGTCCCTGGGAAGATACATTTAAGACAAAAAGCAGAGCGAAACAATTAACTGGATGAACAGATTGCAAAATAAGCAATTTAAAGTAGCATTTGCCCGGGAGGAAGACGACTTCCTTTACAGTCTGGTTACTCATTCTCCATTCCGGGCTCAGTCCTTCCCGCTGTGCATGTCAGTATCATCCATTCCTCATTCTAAGATCTCAAAAAGCAAAAAGGTAGGAGACTTTTAAATGGGAAGTGATTAATGAGTCCACATGAAATAGCAAAACCCAAGTCTCTATGAAGAACAGACAGTGGATCACAGAATTGGAAGGAGTACCTGCCTTGTTGATCTTTAGGCATGTACTGTTGTATTTATAGTTTTACAGAAAAATCAAACAAGGTTTCTGAGTGTTAGTTCCAAAACTAATTTTGTGTTTCTGGATCTAATTTCTCGGTTGACAAAATAAGAAAAGTATTTCCAACATCTCAAAGTAGTTGAAGAGAAAATGTATAAGATGTAAAATGGTTTAAGTTTGGGCAGATGACCTGTGTGGTGACATCAAACATGGGACACCCAGCCATTCTCCAACTCTACAAATAACAAGGCGGGGGGGGGGGCGCTGCTATTCACTTCAGTCTTGACAAGAACAGAGGCCACAGGTTGAAAGCTCAGCCTGATGAGACTGCCCCCTGTTCCAGATGCCAATAGCAAGTTTCTAGACACCGGTATTTCTAACTAATGAGATATGAATTGGGGGTTCCCACAATACCATCCTCAGGTTTAATAGCTTGCAAGAAGAGCTCACAGATCCCAGATAAACAGTTCCCTTATGGATACCAGTTCATGATAAAAGACACAACCCAGGAACAGATGCACAGGGCAGGGCATAGGGGAGGGCCACGGAGCTCCCATGACCTCTGTGGGTCACCACCCTCCTGTGAGGTTCCATCTGGATGTTCCCTGGTCCCCAGAGTCCCAGTGTCAAGAATAAGTACTGGAATTGAGCCGAGCCCATGACTGAGTGATCATAGACACAAAGCAATTTTACACATTTTATCACATAAAGAATGAAAGTGAAGAAGAAAGTTACAAAAAGTGAAAATGTATCCCAGAGACAGTGGAGAAAGCCCCTTCCCATAGCATGCTCACTAGTTTGGACCAACTTTCTCCAGGCAAGATAGGTTGTTGCTTCCTTTGGAATGATTGACAGGCTGGGGTTCTAGAGTAGATCACATCATAGTTTTAATTAGGTCAGTTCAGGTCACTAGGAAATTGTTACTATGTAGGGTCCCACCCGGGAACAGTTCCTAGCTACAATTTGGTTCCTACCTACAATTTGGCTCCTGTATCTGCCCTTGTCACTTCCTGGCCACCTGTTTACCTCCCACCAGTCCTAACATTCTCTGTACCTCAATGTGGTACCATCACTGAAGCTCTCTGAACCCCATTATTCAGGGGCTTTTATTATAGAGACATGATTGATGAAATCAGTGGCTATAGGTGAGTGATTCAGCTGTCCATCCCCTCTGTCCTCCCTGGCAGTTAAGGTGGAAATAAAGTTCCTCTAATCACACCTTGCTCTTCCTAGTGATCAGCCCCCATCTGGCCTAGCGGCTCGCCAGAAATCATCACATCAGAACAACAGGTGCTCTGATCACATCTATCACTCTGGAAATTTCAAGAAATTTCAGATTTCCATAAGAGGAACCAGGCTGAAACTCAAATATATATTTCTTACTGTGTGACACAGCCCTTGTGAGTCAGGGACCTTTATCATCTCCTCCTGCTGTGGCCCATGCTCCTTCTTGTGTGGTAAGAATTCACCTGCACAGAGACCCCCATCACTTGGAAAGGAACTCTGAGCAGATGGCTCTTTGTAACGTGGGGAGTAGGCTCTCTAGGGTGGAGCAAACAAAGCACACGTGTCAGCAGCCCCTCTAACTCAAGAACTGAATTTTCATTTGTTATGTATTTTGTTTTGAGATTTCAGTCAATGTCTGTTTGCTGATCAGCTTCCAAGAGCCAAGTCTCATCCATTTCACAGGCTGGAAGTTTACTGATGCTTTTTTTCCCACAAATACTTACATAGTGTTATTCTTGTGCAAGGCCCAGGTCCAAGTTCTCTACCTATATGAAGTTACTGAATTCCTGTTATTATCCCTCCATGGCAGGTGATTTTGTTGTCCTCGTGTGACAGAAAAGGAAAAGGGGAACTTCATGGTTGAGCAACTGGTCTGTGGTCACCTAGCAATGAAGAGGCAGAGATTCAATGGAAACCTTGAATCTGTGCCCTTGGCTGCCTTTGGAACAAAATGGTGAAGGAAATTGACAGAAATCCCTGCCCTCATCTGTTTATATTTTAGTGGGGAGAGACAGTAAAACAGTTATCTAAGTAATATCTATGTAGAGGAAGTTAGAAAATAAATGCTAAGTAGAGAAGTAAAACAGAGAAGAAAGATCAGGAATGTTAAAGGAAATGATTGCTTATTTTTAAACAGGTAGCTTATTTTTAAATAGATCCGTCTCAGAGTAAAGACATCTGAGTAAAGACCTCTGAGCGTTTCAAACAAAGGGTAGAGCAGGGACAAAGGCCGTGCAGAGGAAACATTCCAGCGTGTTCTAGAAACAGCCAGGAAGCCAGTGTGGCTGGTGAAGAGTGAGTTAGCAGAACATTCCTCATCAGAGGGGAAAGAAGGACACGTGATCCCAAGTGAGATGAAAACACAAGCTGTCAAGGGAGAAAATCTGGCTTGTAACTGGAAGGAAGGACTCTGGCTTCTGGGAGGATCCAGGAGCTGAGACAAGAAAATCAGTCTGGAGGAGAATGCTATCATCTGGATGTCGTGTAAGATCTAGAGGTTCTTATGGTGACGGGACACAACACAAAGATGTTAGAGTGACAGGTAGATCACTTTTGGTTCCCACAAACAGAAGGCTGACAAGCAGGACCATCCGGGATTGCACCCCAAGACAGAGCAATTATAAGATGAATCTGGATGGGGCAGTTTATATGTGGCAAGTGGGCAACATAGAGGCTGGTGCAAGTTGTCAGATGCCGCCCTGGGGCAATTAGGGTGAATACTTAGTGTTCCCTTTAAGGGAAGTAACTGGGGTGGGAACTCCATCAGGTATCCAAAAAGAGGTACTGACCAGCCTTAAAAATGAACTACATGTGAAACAAAAACACAGTATGCGTATGGTAACACAAGGAAGCAGTGAAGATGGGGAGAATTTGGTCGGATGGTGGCTATACTTGAAGGCAGAGACATTAGGGTTTGCTAATGGATTAGATATGGGATCTGAGAGGAAGAGGAGTCCACATACAGGGTTTGGGGCCTATTGCTGCCACTCAGATGGATCAGACCACACAATGAACAAGTTTATAAGACAAGGGAAGCTCAGTTTAGAACGCTTTGTGTTTGAATAAATGAAGTTGGTGAATAGAAAATGAATTTATGGTCTGAAGTTCAGGAGCAGTGTCTGGAAGAGAGACATAAATTTGGGAGTGTTAGACATGAATATGGGGTTTAAAGCCAAGGGCCCCGATGAGATCATCTGAGACGTGCATGTAAAAATGTGGCCTGTGACTGCATCTTGGACGGCCAACATGAAGAAGTTGAACTCAGGAGGAGCGGAATAGGAGACGGAAAGGCAGTGGGTTATCTCAGGAGTCCAGTGAGCACAGCGTTTCAAGGTTACAGAAATGTTGACACTCCAGAGTAACCGAATATGCATATTAAAAATGGCAAGATGATACAATTTTGACCATCAGACGAGGAAATCATTTAGAGACACAGACTTCACGTGGTCTGGTGTGCAGTGCATAATTACACCGTAATTAGCACAATAACTGTGGCAGACCTTTTGGAAAGCAATTTAACATTATCTGAAAGGAATCTATATGCAAAGTCTATATAATTAAATTCAGCATTTCTTCTTCGGGGAGTCTACCCTGAAGAAATAAGCAGAAAGGTAGACTGCTTACTGTCCACGATGTAGGATGTGTATAGAGCTTTCTATACACAAAAAATTCTATGTCCTCTGCAGGGTAATTCATATTAGCAAACAACTAAGAGAAAACTCAGTTCTAGGAAAATTATTCAACAAATGATGAATCTAATACAATGTGGCCCCAAAAATGATGCCTGGAAAGTATATTTAAAAGCATGTGAAAGTCTGTGTGATACCACTTAAAGGAAAACAAGATAATTGCCATTAATTGGAAACCTACGATGTGTGAGAAACTGCTAATTGTATATATGTTGTTTTTAATTGAAAATCTGATGACCCCTCCCAAATACTCTCATGTCCCTAAAGAAGCTTCTGAAACCTATTACAGAAATAGAGTGTAAACCATGATTTATATATATTTTTTCCCTAAAGGGGGATTCTAAGAGTAGCAACAAAACAAGGAAGTGATGCTGGTTTCCTCATTTGTGTAGAATTCATTTTCTTGTAATTTCATAATTCTGAATACTCCCCCATAAAGATAAAGAGAGCTTTAGAAATCCCTTGCACTTCTAGATACAGTTGACCCTTGAACAATGTGGAGATTAGGGACGCTGACCCCTCAAGTTGAAACTACAACTATAACTTCTAACTCTCAAAAAAAGTAATTACCAATAGCCTATTGTATTTTGGAAGCTTCAGCAATGACATAAACAGTCCCTGAAACACAGACTAGTATCTACATACATTTTATGCATTCATGACTTATTTTTTCTATATTTATAGACTACTCGATGGATCTGCAAGTTTTTGCACATTGTCACAAATCTCCAAAAACTTTTCCAACGTATTTATTGATAAAAACCCACGTCTGAAGGGACCCACATTATCCAAGCTCATGCTATCCAAGGGCCTAGTGTGTTTCCTTACTGTTGCCAGAGCAGAGTTGATTTGTGGCGATATGAAAAGGTGAAAAATTTATTTTGAAGAACAGAGTTTAGTTTGCTAACACGACCTTGCCCTCCTTCATTCTGTAACCCCTATTATTCAGACGGATTTTTAAAGAGATTTGTTCCTTGGTTGAGGTCTCTATGTGATGAAAATTAGGGTGTTTAGCAATATAATGTATTTGTCAAAGCAGCTGAGGTTGACATACTGTGTTCAGACACTCTGCTAGTTGCACGAGGCGGTTGGAGGAGACCCGTGGGAAGACTGGATTAAAACCCAGGTCATACAACCTGTTCCACACAAGCTCACCGTCTGGAGAAAGCAAATATATCACATGTACAAGCAACACAACCATGATAAGGGTCAGAAACAAAGGTGTGTGTAACAAGAACAGGGGAAAAATTTGAAGAAGAGGTAAGAAGGGACAACTACACAGAGAAAACTGCGCTCACTGTGTCCTGAATGTCATTATCAAAGAAATTTTGAGAGGACACCCCAAACCTTTATTGTGACCCCCATGTGTGGCACCCTCTTCCCCCAGCACGTGAACCTCCTTCCTCACTGTTCCTCCCACAGATCAACACGCTCAGTGCTCAGGAGAGGCTCTGTACAAGGGTCTTACTGTCCCCTCTGCCAAAAACACTCCCACCCCCTCCAGGGTGGCCTCCTCTTGCCAGTCCCTCCTGAGGTCACTTACAAGCCATTTCCTCACAGCTGCCTTCCCTGACTTGCCTGTATTCCCTCCCTAACCCCCTAACCCGTATTTCATCCTAGCATTATGGCTACCTGACATGCTCTATGTTACCTTCTTATTTACTTGTGGTCTCTGCAGGGGAAAGGAAGTGTCATAGGGGGAGGCTCTATTCCCAGTAGGTATTCATTAAATAGTCGTTGAATTCATTAAATTGGATCAAGGAAGGAATGAATGAATAAGATGCTTGGCTTTCACTGGGCTGGCTCTAACAGGAATGATATTTAGCGTGACCCTGGGGCAGAGGCCATGGGTCAAGTCTGCTTAAGTGAAGGCTAAGAGCAGGGAAGGCCTTTCTGTGGATCATGACTCTGCTGCTCTGTAACCTGGGGCAGCCAATAGTTCTTCCTTGACCCAGTACTTGAGTCTTCTCAAGTGTTGTCATCTGTATCTGGTTCCCAAACTGGCTAGCTTGAGAGTGGCCAGCTTCTTCCTCGATATAACATAGAGCCACCGACTGTGGGCAGCTCCGAATCTCCAAATCTCTCACAACCTCCCCACCAAGGGAAATTCTTCATAAGTTGGTGAAAGCTTCCCTGGGCTTTCTGGCCAAGATTCTTGGACATTTCTGGCTATCTACAATCAGGAAGTCTGTCTTTTTTACCTTACTGTGAAAAATCATCTAAATGCCCCGAAGTGCTTAGGCTTCTAGAAAACAAAATTTGCAAAGGGAAGTATTTTCGTTTTGTGCTAAAACTAAACAAACTTTAGGCTTTTTTTTTTTTCCTCTGTTACAAGCGTAACACGAGTTAAGGAACAAAGAGAAAAAGCTCTGCTAAATAGAGGGAAGCCAAGAGGCAGTCCAGTGAGAAGAAAATAAAAAGAAAAAAATATATATACACAATGCTAACTTGGTTGGATGGCCCCGCTCCTAACAAGCTATAGCCAAAAAAAAGTTACTTGATTTTTGAAAGGAGGAACATGTCTATTTTTACTGGAGTAAGTGTATAAACACCAAGTTTGATGTCCAACATTACAGCTTTGCTAATTATTTTCTTATAAGGAAACATTTTCCTTATAAGACACAATTATAAGAGGGACTTTATCTAACAAATGCCATCCGTGTAACCTAATTCTTTGTTCTCTCCATGAATCCCAAATAATAAATAATAATAATTTCAATACAAACATTTTCCTGTTGTTTCTTGAAAACTGTCTCTTCTTATCCTTGACCTATTAGCACTGTAAATGATTTCTTAAAGGAAAACCTTTATGAAGAAAGCGAACACCCTAAGATACTTTATCCTTTTGTTCTATTTTATTTGTTTCGGTCTTCAGGGCTTGCTGTTGCTGCTGTTGGTTTGTTCCCGTGTTCCTTACTATCCTCTTAGGAATACCTTAAAAGCTGATACGGGAGCCACAGCTGTTGTTGATAAAAAAAATTCCAGTTCTCCAACCACATTCGAAATACACCTTACTTTCAAAAAATTAAAAATTAAAAAATGTTATCCAAATCTTTAAAGAGATAAATGACACATAGCAAAACACAGCAGTTAACAGTAGTTAGCCACATATTTAGGAATATTTAGGAGATTTATTTGTGTATCGTCATTGGCAACCATATTTAAATGAAGCCGAAGGCTCAAAACCCAAGTTACTTATAAAACCAATTTATTTGCTTCCAGAAGGATGACAGCTTTGTTCTCGCTCAATTTGGGGGAATAACTAAGACAAGAAGCACTGATCATTTTTTCATTTTTTTGCCTCTACGTTCAGCCCTAGGTTATCTTAAATCTACCCACTGCTGTAGTTCTGACATCTCCATAATTTAAAGCTGCCAAGACAGCTATAAAAGAACATTGTGTTACATTTAACTGGAGTTGCCTTTTTTCTTTAACTTTTTGAAGAATTAGGTGACGGTGGTGTATTTATTTCTGTCTTTTTATTTTGCCCTGTTATGCCTTGGGTTCCCAAATAACGATCTCCTTACAAAGATAAAGATGGCTTCCAGAACAGTCACCATCACTTGTCAAGTACAGGCAAGACTGAGTAGAAGAGAGAGCTGAAGTGATTTGCTAGGGCCTGAGAGGGGATGATGGATTAGATCCCAGCACCTAGTTCAATTCATTCTGGGGGGTAACATCAATAGTCATGTCCTGTGGATAGGAAAATCCAGCAATTGGGATGAGCTACGTGGCTATAGCCTATCAGAGGTTTTAGTCATCAAATCCACAGTCAGTCATACTCGAGTTAGAGCACTGCTTGTGTACTTAACTGCAAGAAAAGAAAAACCTAGCACTCTTCCTGCACATGGTAGCTGTTTAATAAATGTAAACTTCTTTTCCCCACCTGAGGTCAATGAATTTGGAGAAAACTAGTCTCTTGAAAGAATAACATTGAACAAATTAAATTTGACAACAGTTTAATTGAGCAAAGGATGATGTGAGTAGCATGCAGCCCCCTGAAACACAATAGGCTCAGTGTGATGGGGGGGGCATCTACCACATGGTCAGATAATATTTATGGACAGAAAAAAGGAAAGTGACAGAGAGAAAACAGAAGCCAGGCACAGGCTGGGTGCCTGTGGCTCATGCCTATAATTCTAGCACTCTGGGAGGTGGAAGGATCCCTTGAGCCCAAGAGTTCAACACCAGCCTGACCAAGAGTAAGAGCCTGTCTCTACTAAAAAGAGAAAAATTAGCCAGGAGTTGTCGTAGGCACCTGTAGTCTTGGGAGGCTGAGGCATGAAGACCAATTGAGCCCAAGAGTTTGAGGTTGCTGTGAGCTATGGTGCCATGACAGTCTACCCAGAGCAATGGAGTGAGACTTGGTCTCAAAAAAAAAATGAAAAGAGAGGAGAGGAGGAGGGGGAGATAAGGAGGGGACAAAGAAAAAGGAACAAAGAGCAAAGAAAAAGGAAAAGAAAAGAAAAAAAAGCAGCAGCAGCAAGGTACAGAAACAGTAGGATCAGCTGCAGGTTGGTGTTTGGCTTCCTGGAGATCAGTGTGTTCCAAAAGTTATATCAGAGAGCCTGTCAGGGTTCTTTCCATCCATTTGTTGAAGACAAAACACTCTAAGATTCTACTTGCTTGTAAAAAGCTTTCCTAAAATGCGTCTGAAATTAGCAAATACCTGGGAACAAGATTTAAAATAGCCAGTTGACAAGGAAATCTGGTTACCGTTGTGGTTTACAGTAATTTAACACAATTATCCTAAGTGTGACTGATAAGGTACAGCAAGAAATCCCAGAATGTCAGGAATCTCTCACCATTTCAGAACATATGTCAATAATGTGTTCATAGAATATAATTGGAAGAGGGCTAGACCTTCTCTCTCATTGGACGATGTTTGCCACATAATTTAACGTATCAAATAAGCTCTCTTTTGGATGTTTCCAAGGTGCTGTGTAACATCTTCAAAGTAATCTGAGGTCAAAAGACTTCGTTTTAGAATTTGAAATGTAATTTCGGGAAGCTCGTCAAACATGTCAAAGGCTTAAAACACCTAATCAAAATAGGATCACAGATCCCAGTAAAATAACATTCATTTAGCCAACGTGACAATCAAAAGATTTCAAACAGCAAGAACGTTTACTCTTTGAAAGGAGACTGTATTTCTCAAATTCAAAAAAGGCCTAATAAAGGCAGCCTGAGACAGTATCTGTCTCTCGTTTTCTTCCTGTTAGGTTCTGTTTTTGCCATTTACTCCAAAGGTGAACAAAACTTCTGTCTCTCTCTCTTATTTTTATTTTGAAAGATTTAGGCAGTACGAATGTTTTTTGTTACACGGATGAGTGATACAGTAGTGCCACCAGGGATTTTCGCGTACCTGTTGCTCAAATTATATTCATTGTGCCCCAAAGGTAGTTTTTAACCCTTCCCCTCCGTGCCACACTCCCTTCCTCTTCGTGTCCAGAGTCCATTATTTCACTTCACCTGACCCTATATACCCACTGTTTAGGGCCCTTTTATGAGTGAGATCACAAGGTGTTTGTTTCTCTCTCATCAATGCTACATAACATGCTTGGTCAAAAGAGAAAACGAAATTTTACTTCGATCTTAGTGTCTGATCAATATTAAAGCTTAGACAGCACACACTCAGGGTGAAGGGCTCCACTGTAACGTGAACTTTACCCACTACATGCCAACAGTGTAACCTCATCATTTCTGTTAACCCCAAGCTCATGTTAACCCCAAGTTCTGTGCTAGTCTCAGTAGCTTTTGTAAATTGTCTGCCATGAGGTTGAACTTGAATCCTAGGGATAACAATACACGGCGATTATTGTCATCCTCAAGGATAGACAAAATTTGGAACCTTTAAGCAAGTTTCCCTCAAAGACTTGACTTTGTTAATGCACCCAGTAATACAAAGGAGATAACCTTGAACCTGAAATGTTCTCCCTTCCAGGAAGGAGCTCCTTCAGCTGCATCCTACTGCTATCTCTAGAACTCTGTGATGCTCACAGAAATCTGTCTGTGGTTCTTTCCAATTCCTGACATTTAACAAATACCACTGGTGGGTTCTCTTTGTCTCCTAGCACTGGAATGTGTTGTCGAGTCCTCAGACTCTGGCTGCCTGTGTCTGTCTGTTTCATTTGGGAGGTGGCGCTGACACACTAAAATGCCGAGAGACAGAATGAGACCCAGCTCCTCCGCCCACGCACCTGACCTCATGTCTGCACCATCGGGGCACCCCAACAGTCAGGAAATGGTCTGAACGGGCCTTTGGCAAGAAGCAAAGTGGCCGTTTTGAATCTGTTTTTGCTCACTACCATTCACTACAATGACTTTCAACTAGGAAAATTCAATCTAGCCCAGAACATTTTCTTTCTTGCGTGGCAAATACAGCAGATGGGAGGGGAAAGAACAAAAAACAGGATGTTCTCATATGCTCAGAGAAAAATGCACTTTCTACAAGAAAATCTAGAATGTGTACATAGCTGTAATATCACACCTGGGCAAATCTACTTTTCTTGGAATGAACGGGAATCAGACGCGGCATCTTCATAGGTACATGGGCTACCTGGACTCCCCCTTTTAATGACCGCTCACAGATGTGCGATTCAAGGTAGAAACTGAACACACTGGCTTTGAAGGTCACCTCTAAACACTCCTACCACCCCCCACCAGGAAACCCGCTCTCTAGCTACATTGCCAAAGTGGTTGTGGTATCGTGTAGAAAGTAACATTACATATAAATGTGTGTATTTTATGGTGGACAAATCCAGTTCAATATTAATTTCCAAGACATGGAAAGTCTTGGTGAATATATTTAACCGGGGAGCTTCTATCATCATTTCAATGAACCCTCCGAAAGTTAAACAATAATGTTATAAACTCCCGGGCAGCAATCAGCATGACTTTACTGCTCTGAAGGACATGATGTCTGAGAGCTCCAGGCTCCAAGAACAAATACAGTCCTGTTGCATGAGTCTAGTTTTTGCATTGTTTAGGAAAGAATGAATGCAACACTGAAATATTTAGGGTCAGAAAATTAGCGTACAAAATACCAGGTGGAAACACTTTTTACAAAGCAAAGAAGAACTCCAACAACGACGTGTGAGAACATACTTTTTCGTAATACCCCCGTTTCCTCTCTCCTTCTTTATTAGTTTTCAAATTGTTTGGAAGTAAGAATCCAGCTTTTTTTTTCTTCTAAATTGTACCAAGAGACTCCATCCTTGCAAGTGTTCCCTCCATGTCTAAGGTGCGAAGGAGAGAAAGTAGCTATAACCCTCTGCATACCTACATATCAAATGCTGTATTTAAAACTTGCATTTCTGGGCTTCACAAATGTAAGGTGATGTCTACCAAGATTTCAGAATCTACTCGATTTACGGTACAAGTTGGGCTCTTCATTTGGTCGGTATCACCCCATCGCGGACTATCACAATAGAATTTCTGTTCTCTGTGTGGTTGCCCAGGCTGAGGGGTGATGTAGATCCTCATCACCACAGCCAGAAGACAAATAATCCTGTGCTCCCAGCAAAGACGGCATTTTCAAATGCAAAGATGGTGAGAGGAAACGGAAAATCCACCCCCTTCCACATCTTTTCTTACATTTGCCCCCACTAGGTCTATTCTTTCCCTTAATTTGTGCAAGGTGCCAAATGCTTCCATTTCAGCAGTTACCGTTCCCTCCCTGTTTCTTCCTCCACTGAAAATCACATTTTCCCCCTTGCTTGTGACTGAAAGAACACCTGTCACCTTTCCCGCCATGGTGGCTACACTGTGTCTGTCCCGTGTCTGCCCCAGGGTTTATTTTCTCCTTTATCCCGTCAACTTGCTCTTCACTTTCTGTTTTCTGGGGAAGCACCACGGCCAAATTTTCAGCCTCCTTTGCTAGCTCATTTTCTGCAGGGAATTAAGAGGTGATTATCCGTTCTTATGAAGCTATCTTGGAAACTTACTTGTAATAAAAACATGTATATATTAGTGTTCTTTATTTGGCCAAAAGCTCTCCAGGAGTAATGAGCACGTCTCCCCTCTATTTTTTGAATTAAGAGAATAGACTGCTCCTCTGCCTATGAATGATGCTTTCTTGGCCGGGCACTTTCTGTTTTCTAATAGGAAATAACTAATGTCACAACCTTGAACTTGGAGGACTATCCAGTGCTAAGACTGGCCTTAGGGGTTTCATTAAAACACCCCTTTCCTAAAACACCAGGAAAGGGCCAGGAATATCTGAAGGGAGTAATCTGTTCACTGCACTGAAACAGTCCAACCATGAGCACGCAGAAGCCTGAGTGGTGTCATCTGCAGAATGGCCAAGACAGCACGACACGGCCAAGCTTAACTGTGCTGGAGATTATGATGGAAATATACACAGATATGCGCCCCGCAAGGCAGGTGCTGCCCAGGATCACCTGTCAACCAAACAACACACCAGAGAACAACTGGCAGGGTAAAAGAATAAGAGATTGGAAATGACGTTCTTCCCTGTATGCTTGGGGGAAGAACTTCACAGAAACCTGGCAGATCTCCATCATCTTCTTCCCTTCCCGTCTCTCCTCACATCACTGCCCCTCATGGTATCTAAGTGCGTGATGTTCATCACTGACATTCCCCCCTCTCCCCAACTTCTTTCGTCACTCCTCTTAGTCTGACTCTGCCTCCAAGGTACCCAGGAGATTCATCATCGCCACCCGCGATGACCTTTTCTCTCCCCTTGCTTGATACTTTTATCCACACCCTCTCGCCCTGGAAGCCCCTCGGTCTGCCTCCCCGTAGCAGGAGCAGACGGGGCTCTCTCCCCGCCCGTCTCTTTCCTTCACTGCTTCTGTTTCATTGACTCCTTACTCAGATCCTTTGCTGTCATAAAACTCATGCCAGACAAACTCCCTCTGAAATCTCATCCAGTCAACTGGCTCCAATGCCCCAAAGCAGAAGATGCCCATCTCTGCAGAAAGCACACTCTGTTCCCCACCGTCTTCAATCCCACTGCCACCTGTCCCCAGGAAGATGCCTTTAACTTCTTCCTCCTTTTCCTAAGCCATTTCTTTTCCTGCACATTCTAACTTCGGGCATCCAGATTGGCAAACGTGTTCACGTTCATCTCTTCTAGTTTTTGTCTCCTCCTTGATTTAAATTCACCACGATCTGGTTTACATTCTGTGTTTAACCACTGCGTGTGTTAACATCCCGGTTGGCATCAATGCTTGTATTTAGTTCATATCCATATGACACAATAGTTCTTACTTTTTTCTGATTACTTGGTTTAAACACATTTTATATTTGGGAATGTTAAAATAGATAGATGTTGAACACTTTCCCTTCCTGGCATTCACCCTACTATTTTGTCTGACGTTCTTTCCGCACTGAAATCAAGGTGTGGGCAGGCCTGGTTGGTTTGTTTGTTGTTTGTTTTTCTGGAGGCTTTTGGAGAGATCTGCTTCCCTGTCTGAGTACCACCAGGAACATTTGCTGACTGTTCCTTTCTTGCCATATCTCCCTGTAATGTGGAATGCCTGGAATGCCTCTGATTTTAAAAACGTATGTGATTAGATTGGTCCCAGGAGGATCAGCCAGGGTAATCTCCCTATCTCAAGGTCCTTAATTTAACCACATCTGCAGTTTCTGTTTCAATGCCTGGGATTCAGAGCCTGTAATTTCTATTTCTAGCAGTTTCTTAGGTGATGTTAAGGCTGCTCCTCTGAGACCATATTCTGAGGATGACACAGACAGCCAAGAGCATCTACAAACTTCTAGAAATGAGAAAGTTTACCAACAGTGTTGGATACAAAACCTACCTAAAAAATTAATAGCACTTTTAGCCAACAGTGATAGGATTAGAAACTGCAATGGATGGCAGTCACAGCTACAAAAGAGACTAAGGTTACAAGGCTTACAAGTAAACCTAAACAAGAAATATGTAAGATGGCCATTGAAGAATGTATAAAATACAAAATATTTTTGAAGGGCATAAAAAAAATCAAGGTAAATGGAAAGACATAACCTGTTCGTTTTTTAAAGAAAATACCAGAAAGATGTCACTTTTGCCCAAATACACTCTAACTGGAAACCCCAAGATGTTAGGGTTTGGTCAAACTTAAAATATGTTTCCAGGGTGGCACCTGTGGCTCAAAGCAGTCGGACGCCAGCCCCATTTGCTGGAGGTGGCAGGCTTAAACCAGCCCCGGCCAAAAACTGCAAAAATAAAATAAAATTTTATTTTATTTATATAATATATATGTTTCCAGAATTTATGCAGAAATCTCATTTCCTAAGAATAGTTACAATTTTCTAGAACAAAATTGAGGGACCTTCCCTACACATAAAACCGACAAAAAGGATTCACTCTCTGAATACATCAAGAATTTGTAATAGGCCCATAAGAACAAGACACCCCAAGAGGAAAATGGACAAAACAAATAAGCAATTTACAAAGAGGAAACCAACAGGGTCAACATATCTATGAAATATTGCATCAGAAAAATTCAAAGTAAAACAATGGACTATTGTGTCATATTCACTTGGGGGGGGGTGAACATTTAAAAATGTGACAATATTGGTGTTAGCCAAGACTTGGAGAAGCAGAAAGTCTAAGTCAGATGTGTACGTTTCTACAAAGCCTTTGGAAATCACTTTGAACACTCTGATTGTTGTAGACGTTCTTGCTCAGTGGGGCAAGAATCCCACCTAGAGGGGCAAATCCAGAAGGAACTGGGATGCTGAGAGATTCAGACGCATTCAGAACAACCTAAGTGTCCATCCGTAGGAAGACAGATACATTCTGCTGCAGTCATTTACTGCCACATGATATAACAGAGAAAGTGAATGACACATCTGCAAGTATCGGCCTGAGTGAAGCTACAAAAACGTAAGGTAGAGCAGGGCATAAAAAGCAGGCTGTAGAATATACAGCTTTATCCAATTTATGTAAAGTTTAAAATGCCACACAAAAATTTTACACAACGCTTACACATAGAAAAACGTGTTCATAAATGCAAAACCAGGGGTGAGAACGCAGAACACTGAATTCTTACCAATGGTTAACAGAGGATGGGTGAGAAATATGGATTCAAGAGAGGTGATACTGTGGGCTCGACTATATTGGAAATCTTGGGTTTTGTGTGTTTAAAAACTCTTCTAAAAAATAGCATTACATTTAGATTGGATGGATTTATTCAATGTATTTTATATGTTGTTTTTGTATTTTATATGTTGTTTTCTGCATGTTTTATGTACCTCTCAAAATAGTCATTGAAATGATCTTGCTTCCTTCTCCACTTAATAATAAATTGTGACTTTCCCCCCCTGTAATACTAAATAATCTCAACGTAGCTCTTTAATCCCCCTTGTGTTTTATCAGATGAAGATTAAACCTTTCCCCTATTTTTGGACATTTTTCAACTTCCCAATTGTTTTTTATGTTTAAACATGACAATTACTATTTTAATCAAATCTTTTCACAAAAGGCATTTATAGCTTATTTTGCAAGCTGAGTATGAAGTTGGGGTACTTGAAGAAAGAAGAATAGAGCAACCAAGAAGGAAAGACAAAAGGAGAGAAACTATTCTTCTTAACTGAATATTGAGAGCCACAGATCAACTGCTGATAATAATTTTTGTGTTAAAAATATAAACAGGAAGTGGGAGGCAAGATGGCCGACTGGAGCCAGCTTTCCACAGAGGCCCCCGTCCAGAAGGAGAGTTAAAGGACAGAAGTTTAGCAAGTAAGTTGATGGTTTGGAGTGGAGACAAAGGAGAAGATTGAAGAACGCACATCAACCCTGCTGAGGCAAGCTCCAACCCCAAGGATACAAACAAAAGGTACAAAAGCCATCACCAAGTGGATGGGAGTTGCCTCCCCCTTGAGAACGGCTATCCAAGGAAAAGGCAAACAGAAGATATTTAATTTTCCTGCAAGGATGCAATTCTACACCGATATAATGAGAGAAACCACAATGACATGCAAATCAAGAGTTTTGCAACACAGGACTTCACGTTGTTCATATTCAAAGGCCATTTTTTCCCCTATTATATGTCAACCATGCTATTTAGCCTCCCAGCCTCTGTGTACCAACAGCCTCTCTCCAAGGAGAAATGAACACGCAGAACTTTTCAGCTTTTAAGCGTGGTCTTTCAAATTATCCAAATGTAAAAAATAGCCAAAACTTCTGGTTAAAATGGAAAAAACTATTTTCCATTCATGCATTGTTCTTAATTATATGTTCCAGAAAAAAAGAAAAAAAAATCATCTCTAGGCTGAGAACAAGCATGAAAAATATCAAACCATCATCTAAATACCAATATTTTTGAAATTGCAAAGCAGGAAAATATGGTGAGGGCCAAGGCCGACCCATAATCTCTTCTGTTCATGCTGTAGACCTAGTACGTGTCTTCACTCCCAGATACACATACACATACAAAGTATTTCCCTTTACAAAAGTAATTTTAGGCCTGCATGAAACTGGGAAGGAGCAGGTATCATAGAGGCAGACATTAGTTTGAATTCAATTTTTGTTACTTTATGT
Organism: Galago senegalensis; assembly: GCA_963575145.1. Lineage (NCBI taxonomy): Eukaryota > Metazoa > Chordata > Mammalia > Primates > Galagidae > Galago > Galago senegalensis. The sequence goes on along the minus strand of CAUYTI010132738.1, from coordinate 11,288 downwards.
TCCATGTATTTAACAAGTAACTAAACATATCTCAATTTTCTTTTCCTCTCATCTCTGAAGTTACAATTATTTATATCTTTAAATATTATATGAAACATTGGCTATCAAAAATTAAGTATTAATTAAGAATCCTCTCACTCTATTTCTCTAAGGAAGCTGCATAAGCAGTGTAAATCTGTCTGGCACCTAAAAGGCACTCAATGGCTTGGTACCTGTAGCTCAGCAGCTAGGGTGCCAGCCCCACACACTGGACCTAGCAGGTTCAAATCCAGCCCGGGCCTGCCAAACAACAATGATGACTCCAACCAAAAAACAGCTGGGTGTTGTGGAGGGTGCCTATAGTCCTAGCTACTTGGGAGGCTGAGGCAAGAGAATTGCTTAAGCCCAAGAGTGGGAGGTTGCTGTGAGCTGTGATGCCACGACACTCTACCAAGGGTGACATAGTAAGACTCTTGTCTCAATAAATAAATAAATAAAATAAAATAAAAAATAAAAGGCACTCAAAAGGTGATTGTCCCTTTTCTCTTCTCCTTGGAAAATAAAAAGATACACAATTTTGTATCTAAAAATGGTGGAGAGTTGCACCTCTTAAAATTCACAATAAAGCATTGGAAGTATTTAAAGGGTTTCACAGTATGGAATTCTCCCCCCATATCAACATTCTTAAGAAAAATCTGGATCCTTAAATTAGAAGAATCCAATAAATAGTAAAAGCCACTTTATTTACAAGAACATTGATTTGCATAGTTTTTACAAGGTAAATTAAGAGTGGATTCATCTACATGATTAGTATTTGGTGATAAAAGGTTCTAAATAATTAGAGTTTGAGAAGGGACACTAAGACAACGGTTTCAAGCGGGGAGGTTAGGAGGGAAACCTAGCTGGCTGAACCAGGAACTCCAGAGGGCCCATAAGAATGTGGGTGTGAAATAACCTAGGTAACCAATGATCAATAGAAGAAAGAGACAGTCAATGGCCAATAGAAAAGGGTGACACTGCCAGAAGGTGCACAGAGGCCAAGGAAAGGCCTGGGACCAATTTCAAAGGGACAGAGTGTTTGTACCCCCCGGCAGGCTTTTGTGTCTTAGTCGGTTACTTTTTCTCTTTCTCCTGACAGCCCCTCTTCTGACTCTCCTTGGAAGTTCTCTAAACTTTCTTTGTTCTTCCTAAGTAAAAATTCTCTTTGTTACCCTGAAACTTGCACAGGTTACCTTTGCTTCCCATTTACACTGCCTGTGTGCCCAGTTTTATTTTCCATTCATTTTTACTTTCCATCACCGCCATGCCTTGGTTGAACTTTCCAGCTCAGCCAACTCATCAAACCCATCCAGGTCAACTGGGTTTAGGGAACTGGGACCCATGACCCTCAATAGTATTTCTCTCATTTCTACCTGATTTTGCCTTAATTATGCTGCTATACCATATGCAACTACTCTGTGGAGCAAGTGATTATTTTATTTAAAAAATTACAGTGATATTAGTGCTTCAAATAATTATTTAAAACTATTTGCTCTAAGAGGAGTCTGAATAGCTTGTTCATCAGAATACCTGGAATAGTTATTAAAAATGCTAATTAATGGCCCACCATAGATGAGGATCATTAATTAAACTCTCTGGGAAGGTGGTGTGGGAGAATGCACTTCCAAGCCATTCCCAGGGTTACTCTGATATGAACTGATGTTCAAAAAATGCTTCTCCTGAGTTTGGAGGAATATGGTAACAAGAAAGTTGCTATGGGTCTCCCTGTGCTACCTGTGGGAATATTACTACTTTTCTACTGTAGACATTAAAGATCGAAGGTTCCTCTGGGAATTCTTTGACAAAATATTCTTTGGGGAAAACCATGTACCTGGCACAGGAGAACACACAGCCACACAAACCTTTAAGAAATTGCCAATAAATGACTAAATCTTCCAAATGCTACAATAAAGCCTTCTCATAGAAAGTCTTGCATTCAACACGTTTTTTTTTTTTTGGACTTTTTTTACATGCAGATTCACTGTTTATGACACCTATAAAGGGTAGATTTCATTTTCAGAGCAGGCCTCACCAATTATCAAGATTTCAGGCCACATGTCACAACATCACAGAGAAATACTTTTAGGAGAGTTTATTCCCCATCAGCAGAATCCATACTCTCCAAACACTGCTGGGCCTCAGTACTTAAAGGCAAAGGACTGGTTCGGAAAGTCTTTCCTAAGATTTTTATGGGCTTTGTACTAAGATAATTTAACCATTTTAAAGGGCAAAGAGGTAAGTAACTGACTCCAGTAACCTACGACTTAGTTTGTTAGTTTTGAATAGCTGAGCAGAGGCCCATAGACTCTGCATACCTCACCTATGATACCAGAAACTTCTGTTTCCATTTTTTGTTTGCTTCGGTGTTTTTGTTAAGAAACTGGAAAGAGAAAGAAAAGGACTGAGTAGAGAAAGTTGGAGAGGAATAGTCAGGGCACACATTTTTCCCCCTTATAATACCATGGACTCGATTTGAGCTTCCTCTTAGCATTGACAGACACTGATAGGGAGAAAAAGCCAACTTAATGGCTTTTTCCCCCCCTAAATTCCATCGGATTAAAGGGAGAGGTTCAAAAGAGATACCCCAGGAAATGAAATATTGGCACTTCCCCAGAGAGAGTTTACGTTTGGACGCAGAGAGCTGGAATGACTTTCCATAAAAGAGAAAACAATTCAATAAAAGGCCCTGAGCAAGATGAAATAGGCCCCCTTTCCTCTAAGAAAGGGGTCTGAGCCAGCTTGGCGGAGTCACACGCAGAGATAGAGACGCAGCTGGTAAGCATTTGGGGTTACCACCCAAGCATGGACAAATTGCTAGGTTGACAATGGGGAGATACTCAAAATTTTATGGGTAGGAAAATTGCCTAAAAGGGTCCAGTGAAAAAATACGAGGGCAGCCTATTTCAATAACCCAGGAAACGAGGAGCCTCTAACCAGCCCTGGCAAACGTCGGGAGAGCAACGCAAATGGTGATGCCACCCTCAGACCTCTGTAAATAAATCACCAGGAGGCAGGCTTGCTGCTGGAAATCCCAGTCAGTCATAAAGGAGGATGTGAGATACAAACCTGGAGGTGATGTGGACAGAGGAGGAGGCAGCAGGCAGGACCAGGCAGGATGGAGCTCTTGGTCAGCACGTGACATCGCCCCCTGCTCAGGGCCAAGACCCCTTCTTAGCTGTCTTTTCTTCTCTGGATTGCCCTCTGCCAAGGGCTCGGCCTCTATTTCTCATTTTGCAGACAACCACACCTTCTGCATGCAGAGTGCATTTCTCTCCTCCCCTCTCCTCGCCTTCCCCACTCTGTGGCCCACTGAACAGCGAACCCTGTCTCTGCATGTCCCTACTTCCTTCCTCTTGGCTGTGAACAGCAAGATTTTCCTAACTAGTTTTCATAGGAAAACAGACACAGCAAACAGCAGCTCAAAGTGTTCTCAGCCCTAATCCTGGAGATTCCTACTCTATCATTTCTGACAACCTCGGAGAAGGTAAACCAGAAGCTTTCACGAGCCTTCATGCTCTCTCCCCTTTTGTTTCCTAAGCTTTGCTTTGTGATACCCTCCTCTTCTTAATCTTCAGGTACAATCAGAGCTGGGGATGCTGGCAAATGGAATCCTTCCCGACTACATTCCCTTTCCTGTTCCAGAAAGTTCCTCCTCACAGAGCAGTCTCGCCACCATGGTTGCCCCCACCCAATCAAGTGGCCTCTTCCAATAAAGGCTGTAGACTCTAATTCCAAATCTCCGCAGATTTCCAAAGTAAACACAGCACCTCCAGAATGAAAGTGTCTTTCTTGATTTTTGCCAAGTAAAAATACTGCCGGATACTACTAGCCACACCCACTGAGCAAACTCAGAAAGAGGAGAGGGGTTTCAGTATTCACCCTTACAAAATTATGGTTGAACTCATACTCCTGCTATTCAGGTAAAGAAATTATCAGTTTTGTAAATAATTTGGATACTTTTTCTTTCTGGTCTTTACAGAATATTCTGAATCTGTCTTCAAAATCTCTTAAACATTGTGCTTGTATGTGGTTCTCCCAACAAAAACCACATCATTTCCTGAACAGTCCTGAACATTGCCAGTACTGAGTCCGGATTCTTCAGATTATAGGGAAAATGTGGATTAAGAGAATAAAATAATAAGTGAACTTTAAAAAGAATATATATTCTTCCTGGTTGACATAACCCACTGTCCTAAAGTGGCATATGACTTTATCTTGAGATGCTAAGCATAAAAATTTTCCTTTGCTATGTCTGTATGACATGTCATCTGTTTCCATTAACATGTGGTAAGATGTACTACTTGTCATGACTAATGGGTTTATTTTATGCAAAAAAGATAATTCCATAGGTTCCCTTATTCAGGATGACTTATAAAGCAGACATTGATGCAGTGATACACAGCTTCTGTGTTTTCCTTGACATTTAAAAATCATCGGGAGAGCTGGGCTTGTACTCTGTAGGGAGGCTTAAAAGACTATCAAGGGTTAGAGACAAAGGGAAGTTGAGATGTTATGACCATCCTGGCAGTTTGGATGTGAGGTTGAAGCACATAAAGATTGGGGCACCCATGAACAGGCCGTGGCGTCAGCCCAAGCAACTTCTGCATGTGGGACCTGGGCACTCAAGTCTTTCAGCCTTGATGTCTTGCCCTGTGAAACTGGAGCAGCTCAGAGGGCTGTTCTGAGTCTCAGATGAAGATGTTTTTGCAAACTGATAAGCCAGGTGCAAAGTAAAGTGGTTCTGCCCTGTGTCAGTAGTCTGCCTTTTTTCTCCCTAAGAGCTACGCATGGTTCTCTGGGTCTCTGGTTGATAGCAAGGCCAACTATTCAACTATTTTGCAATCTTCCCAGGACTTCCACAAGAAATATCAACATTGTAGGGTACTATCCTTCAGGACACATGTGCTCATTGCCCCAGCTGCTGTAATCGTTAGGCACTAATAGTTCAGAGCTAAGTTCCTTGCCAGCAGTCGCCCACGTCAGAAGGAAACTGGCCTCCCTGGGGCAGTCTTTTTCCCAAGATTGGCTGGTGGGATAGCTGAGATCCCCTTTGTAAAAAAATTATACATAGTTCACATTCTCACTCCATTCAATCCTGCATCTCAACCCCTCCGTGCAAGATCATTCCCAGTCATTGCCAAAAACATTCCCCTGCACCCATATCCTCATTCAGAAATTGCTGCCATTTGAAAGCTCTCCAGGTAATTGATGCCTAGCAAATACGGGCGAACACTAATTTAGTCTCTGCATCTGACGACATTGTTACTAACACTCAACGATAGCGTGCTAGAAATGGAAGATTAACCTTTACACGTCCTGGTTTGTTCAACCGGGAAACTGGAAAAAAAAAGTCTCTTACAGAGTATTTATTTTAAGACAGATATAATGCCTGCAATATTGTAGACTCTCAATAAATGTCAGGTGTGATTATTTTGTATAGCTGGTCAGGAAAATCAAAAGTTATGGTTCTGGGAGATTTGGCCTATTTTAGATACACTCAAATTAGATCTTCAGACAAATGCTCATAGAAATAATAACTATAATAACATTTAATTCTAGAAAGATATGAGTGATTTATTTGGGTAACTTAAATAGCAAAGGGTATGTGTACAGGATATGTGATATTGATTGTAGAGATATTTTTATAGAGCACAGATGTACACCCCCATGTGAAATTTATTTATTTTTTATTTTGGAGATAGAGTCGTACTCTATTGCCCTGGGTAGAATGCTGTGGTATCATAGCTCACAGCTTGGACCTGAGCAATCCTCTTGCCTGAGCCTCCTGAGTAGCTGGGACTACAGTTGCCCACCACAATGCCTGGCTAGTTTTTCTATTTTTAGTAGAAACAGAGTCCCACTTTTGCTCAGATTGGTCTGGAGCTTGTGAGTTGCCTTGGCCTCCCAGAGTACTAGGATCACAGGGGTGAGCCACTGTGCTTGGGTGTCAAATTTATATTTTTAAATCTTCTTTGAAAAAATACTGGCTGACGTTTATAACTAACCCAATAGTATAGCGTATTTGCTGCCAATTGGTTTAACTCATAGAGATAATTAAAAGGTGAAAAATAGTTAACTTGGAGGGTGCAGTCAAGCTTAGGGGAGAACTGCTATCTAGTATTTATGCAGAATTTTAAAATTTGCTATTATTTCACAGAAAATGGAGCTATTTTCTCATTTTTCCCTTTTATACACATCTATTTTGCCATGAAGGACGACTTCTCCGTAGTATATACTGGATGGTATAGCTGGGTCTCGGGGTCAAAAGCATTTTCAGCTATACTCAGTCTTCCTAATTTGCTCCTGATGAAAGTTGAATAATGTTATAAGATTCCCAGTTCCCTGCAACCTGATCCTCACTTAGAACTCCAGACTTTTAAACTTTCCTAATCTGATGGGTATAAAATTGTCCCTTCTTCACACATCCTCATTTCCTCATGATGGCGAGGGCAAGCATCTCAATTGCCTTCTTGAATTTTCTCTTCTGCTACTTGACAGCTTATAGCCTATGCAGATTTCCTATTGTGTTATTTTTATCTCTTCAGTCAATCTTAGCTCTATTTTTTTTTTGCATAATAAAAACTATCAAAGTATTTGTTGAGGCAGCTTCTAGCACCGCCTTTGTCTCTTGGCTCAGCCGGCCAAGCTCAACACAGCTCACTGCTGTTTCTCCTTTGCTCTGCAAAGCCCAGGGTGTCCCTGCCACAGCCTCTGTCATCCTGTGACCTACCGGTACTGCAAAATCTGTAAGGAGGGTGATGGGACAATACAGAAGCCAAGAAATGGAGGATTCAGGTGTCCCTGCCACATCCTCTGTCACCTGTAGCTACTGCAAGATCTTTTGATATTTTTATAATATTCATAACAGGTGTGCAATGAGAGCTCATAGTGGTTTGACTTACATTTTTATGGTAAATACTAATGTTGAGCATCTTTTCATAAAAAAAAATAAACCTATTTGCCAGTTAACAAAAAACTTTTGTTAATGTGTAAAACTAGAGCTATGTAGTTCTGATACCTCAGCTCCTTTCTCCTTAGTGTTGGGTGGTCAGTCTTTACCCTTCATGGGTCAACCCATATGCTTTCTGGTAAAAGATTTATGGGGGAAAAAAATCTGAATTAAGCTCTTTAAAGAAGAAAAAGACCAAAAAGGTCAGAGGGGAAGTTGGCAGGGAGGCAGGGCTCAGAGCCAGATAGTTGTAGTCAGGAAAACGCCCAGGAACGCTTTCCACCCCTGGTTTACTTTCTATCTTAGGACTCTGCCTCCCTAGGACTTCTCTCCTTTCAAGGAGTGAGTGGGGAAGGAGAGAGGATGAGGAAGGTGGGTCACTGCAAAACCACTTCAGACTGGAAATTACTTCACTTCCAGCAACAGTCCAGGCAGAGCTGGTCACGTGACCCCTCCTTGCAACGAGGAGGACCAAGAAATGTGGCCCCTGGCAGGGCCCTGGCCTTGCAGCCGTGTCTCTGGCACTGTGGCATTTGAGCACAGATTGACTCTTCCCTTGACAACCAGATAGTTTAAGCCACAATTGTTTATCTATATGTTACCTCCAATTCTAAAACTTGGTTTTGGCATCTCCTGATTCATTTAAAAATTTTACTGTCTTCCATTTGACCAGTCTTTCCCTTCAGGGCCTGCCTGTGTATTGAAGAATTCCTTCCCAAACACAAGTTGTATGTGCTCTTTTATATTATTTCCTAAAATTTTAAATATTTGCATTCCACATTTCATTCTTTTACGTACTTAGACTTCATTTGGTGTGGACTTAGATGCCCTCCTGTGAGGTGTAAATGTGTTTGTAAGATTTTGTCCTAGTAGGAATAACTAGTGCTAAAATTATTTTGGACAAGGCCCATAATATCCTGACGATTTATAGTATCAAATCCATCCTATGCAAATTTTCCATATACTTGAGAGTCTATTTGGGACTCAGGTCTGTAGCTTTTATTAATGGTCAATACCAGTATCTTTTAATTGTCTCAGATGACAATGTCTTAATTTCTTATAGGGAGGGTCCTTCCACTCTATTCTTCGAAATGTCTTGGACACTCTCTATCCTTTATCCTCCTATATTAATTTCAGAATAAATCATTTACATTCCAGGAAGAAAACGACTGGCCAGTGATTGAAATGGTATCTCTTTTTTCAATTAGAAGCAGTAGGCATTTTTAGACTGTTGAATAGTCGATCTTATATATTTGTATTGCTTTCATATACTGTAATTGGACTATTCTGTTACATTTATTTTTGTCTATGGAGCTCTTTTTGCCTTTTGAATTGAATATTTTCCTATTTATTCATTAAAGTGACACTTTTGATATTTCCGTATTGACTGAACTCTAGTAAAATAAAGATTGTCCTCTGTTCTTCATTCTTTTTTCTTTTTACATTTTGTACTACATAAAACATAGAAAAATAAGTTGACCAGAAATAGTGACAGCAAGTATCCTTGTGTTATTTTTGGCTTAGCTTTAAAAAATTTCTAGTATTTCACTATTAAATATGATGTGAACTACAGATTTTTGAGGATACCCATTAGGAGATTAAGAAAGTTTCCTTTTATTCCCAGCCAGCTACATGAATTTTTGCTTTGTTTTAATTTATATATACATATATGTATTTTTTTTCAAATAAGAGTATGACTATTATAGAATGCTTTGACTCTGAGGTTCACTATAGAGTCATCAATTAACTTATTTTTTCCCCAAAGACTCAAAAAACCAGATAATATTTATAAATAAAAATAAAAGATAATTCAAAAAAACAGATCATGCCAAATCTTATAGACACTAGAAAAAGAAGAAATAGTTCAAAATCATTCTGCTTAATCTGGATAGACCTGATATTGAAATTGGAAAAAATATATTATAAAGGGGAAATTACAAACATAATTCACTTTTAAATGAGGATGGGGTATCCTGTATCCTAAATAACATATTAACAAGTTGAAGTAAAAATTAATGTGTAAGTAATGTACTTGAGTCAAAATCGAATCCAATTTATGTGAGAATTAGTCACTATTTTCTTTTCAATAAAATTTGTATACGTTGATACTCAATTTTTCAAGCCCCGTTTTAGGAATCCGTATCTGTAATCCCATTAACTTTGCTTGTTAAAATGTTAATGTGATATGTTACCTTAATAGATTTATAGTGGGGAAAATAAAAGGTATCAAGAAATAGAGAAAAGCTTGGTCAAATCTCTTATACATGTACACAGGAAAGGAGGGTCTTTGGGAAGGAGACACAGAAATAAAATTCCTGGGCCAAAAAAATATGAAAATCTGCAAAGTCACTGTTTAATGCAAAATTGTTCTTCCAGTTACAGTAGAACCTCCATAGTTGACCATCTCCTTTAGTTGACCTAATGTCATCTTGGATAATGTATTTTAATATCTTTTTAATGTATGCCATTTTATATATATATATATATAGTATCATATATGCCATATAGTATATACATATTATATATGCTATATGTTATATATACATATCACATATGCTATATGTTATATAGATCTTCAACTTAAGCGAACAACTCTAAATAGCTCCCTAAGTACTAATAACAAGTTACCCTCCCACGGACTATGGTTGAGACGTCCACTCTGAAACATATTACCATTGGTTGGCATTTTAGGGCCTTCTCATTTTTAGCCATCTTCTTAGGATCTTAGTATTATTTGAGTTTCTTTTTTTCCTGATTGTAAATAAAGTTAAGCAGCTTTACATATATTTATCAGACACTTGTGTTCCTTCTTTGAAAAAAAAAAATACAGGCATACCTTGTCTCGAGATAGGGGAGGTTTGCTTCCAGACCACAGCAAGAAAGTAATTATCTCAATAAAGCAAATCACATGCACTTTTTGGTTTCCAAGTGAATATGAAAGCTCTATTTATACTACACTGTAGTCTACTAAGCGTGCTATAGCATTATGTCTAAAAAAATACATGCATACCTTCATCTAAAAAATACTTCCTTGCTAAAAAATGCTAATGATCCGCCTTCATAATCAAAAAATGTCTGGAGTTGGGGGTTATGTAATTTCTCACACTCAAGTCAGGTTCTTTTTCTTACTTATGCATAATAGTTTCTTATGTGCTGGAGACTAATATTTTTAACCTTTCCAACTATTCGGCTTGCTTTTATTCTTTCACTCTTTACACTCACTTTTGAGGAACTAATTTTTTTTTTAATTTTAATGAAGTCAGATGTATCACCTGACACTGTATTTGTGGAAGGGTTCATTTGGTCTCGTTTAAGACATTTTTCTTTATTTAGTGGTCATAATATTTTATACACACATATGTATCAAATAGCTGAGTTGTAATATCCCATTAAGTAAGATGTATGGTTAAGGCACTGTTAGAAAACGACTCTTTCCTTCTCTCAGAGGGAGAGAATCTTTCTCATGAAATTTTGTCTTCTGCTTTTTTTAAATTTTATTTCAGATTAATATGAGGGTACACATGATTAGGTCACATTGTTTGCAAAGCTCGAGTTATAGTTTGGGGAAGAAGGGAGGAGGAAAGGGCATTGGTAAGCTCTCACCTACTGGGTACTATGTAAGGCTATACAACATACTCCCCGGGTGAAGGGCTCAATAGTAACTTGTCTTCTGTCTTTAAGAAACAAAAAGAAGCTCAGAACGACAGGGTACATCCTATTTCTCAAGTGCTTGTAATTCATAATAGTCAGTATGCCAGAGCACCGTATTTTGGGGTGGCATGTGGGTAATTCCTTTACATTATTTATAATAATGAAGTATTTAAGTTATTTCTTTAAAGATCAGAAACAAGGATGCCCACTATCAACTTTCCTATTCAATGTTGTTCTAGAAGTCTTAGCCACTAAATAAAAAAATACAAAAAAAAAAAAAAGAAGAAGAAAGAGTAAGAAGATTGGAAAGGAAGTTAAAAATGACTGTTACTTACAGCCAAGCTCATTGGCTACAAGGTTAGCATCCAAAAGTTCATTGTATTTCTAGATACATTGTGTTGAAAAAGTTGCCAAAATTTTGTTTGGAATTTTTCATCTATGTTCAGGAGCTGGATAGCCTGTAATTTTTCTTTCTGAAATTGCACTTTTTGCTCTGGGAATATAGATTATAAGAGTTTTGTGGCTCGGTGCCTATAGCTCAACCGGCTAAGGCGCCAGCCATGTACACCTAAGGTAGCAGGTTCGAATGCCCAGACCCGCCAAACAACAATAAGGGCTGCAACCAAAAAATAGCCGGGCGTTGTGGTGGGCGCCTGTGGTCCCAGCTACT
>CAUYTI010132734.1:0-28423 GCA_963575145.1 Galago senegalensis | reverse complement strand
GACAACTACAACTAAAAAATAGCCGGGTATTGTGGCAGGTGCCTGTGGTCCCAGCCACTTGGGAGGCTGAGGCAAGAGAATCGCGTAAGCCCAAGAGTTGGAGGTTGCTGTGAGCTATGAAGCCGCAGCCCTCTACTGGGGGTGACATAGTGAGACTCTGTCTCAAAAAGAAAAAGACTTAAAGAAGAAGTATTTCAGTACATTATAACAACGCGTTATATGATTTTCACGTTAGCAGGTCTTACTGGCTCTAAAGAAAGGCCAAATTCAGAGTAGAATGATTAAAAAAAGAGTTGTAAACATGAACGAATTTTTTAACTAAATAATTCTTCATTTGGGGGCTACAAAGGCTGTATTTAATATTCTGTTACCAAATCTATGAGGATTTAGGCCAGGCATGGTGGCTCACACCTGTAATCCCAGTACTCTGGGAGGCCAAGGCAGGTGGATTGCTTGAGCTCACAGGTTCAAGACCAACCAGAGCAAGAGCAAGACCCCTTCTCTAAAAGTAGCTGGGTGTTGTAGTCCCAGCTCCTTGGGAGGCTGAGGCAAGAGAATCACTTGAGCCCAAGAGTTTGAGGTTGCTGTGAGCTATGACATCACAGCACTCTCTACCCAGGGTGACAAAGTGAGACTCTGTCTACAAAAAAAAAAAAAAATCTAGGAGGATTTAAGTATTCAGTTCATGATGCCCGAATTTGGGTTCTCCCCCAATTGTCACATTCGAGCCTAATTTCTAGGCAGTTCATTTCAAAACAAATGCTGATTTGGATTTTTCCCCCTTCTTTTTTTTTGTTTTAGACCATTTTTAGCATATGTGAATTCTGAACTATCTAGTCTAGCTAGCTCTTAGGGAAGCTGAATTAAAAAGTTGGGATAGAGCCCTAAGCTTTTAGCATTACCTAAGATTTCAACTGAATTTGGTTTCACATTATTTAATTTCATTGAGTTGTTCTTACGATTAATAATAGATCGGTTCAATACAACCTTCAGGAATCCTATGTTTTGATGTAATTCTATTTCTCTTGGTCCATTTGCTGAGAACTCATGGTGCAGCACTAGTTTTAAGAAAAACAGTGTCAGTTCTTTTAGTTTGTAAGTCTTATAAGTATTGAAAAAAGGAGATTATCACTGATGAGTCTCTGATAATTAGCTTTACTCTTAAGTATTTGGGGGTTAATGTGGACCATAATAAAAGTGGGTGAAGAAGTGAACTGGCAGGCATTTATGCAGTAAAAAATTCATGGTACTTACCTAAAACTTTAATATTTTCCTTTAAGTATAAACTTGGTCATCTGTTCCATTTCCCCCATATTCACAAACCCTGTGTATCTTAATGAATAATCTTAAGGAATAGTCATTTCTTCTCATTTTATCTTTGTTACATGGAGAAGTCTACTGTAAACTTGGTACTCCAACGAAGAGTTAGGAGGTTTTATGTTTTACATGAGACACACACGAGTTTGTGCTTTGGGAGTTTCATTTAAAAATTCTTTCTCGGCTCAGCACCTGTGGCTCAAGAGGCTAAGGCGCCAGCCACATACACCTAAGGTGGCGGGTTCGAATCCCCAGTCCGGGCCCACCAAACAACAATGATGGCTGCAACCAAAAAATGGCCAGGCGTTGTGGCGGGCGCCTGTGGTCCCAGCTACTTGGGAGTCAGAGGCAAGAGACTCACTTGAGCCCAGGAGTTGGAGGTTGCTGTGAGCTGTGATGCCATGGCACTCTACCCAGGGGGATAGCTTGAGGCTCCGTCTAAAAAAAAAAAGAATTCTTTCTCTTCCACAAATCACTTAGGTATTTTTTCTGGGTTGTCCTCTCTTAGCTCTACAGTTTTACCTATAGTTTTACTCAAGCCGTCTCTGTGGGTAGCCTTTGGTGGGAATCTAATTTTTTCTTCACACATGGAGCCACTATTGGTGGTGTGTCCTTTCCCCATTAATTTATGGGGCAGCCTCAACGATACAGCAGGTTGGCGTGTATACTTGGATCTGTCTCAGAACTCTTACTTTGTTCCATTCCTCTTTTTCCATCTGCCTGTGTCCTCCTGGTCTGTTAATCTCACAGAACAAGTTCCTCTTCTTTATCCTTCTTCTCTTTTTTGTACTGATGTAGCTGTTTGTGAACCAGTACTCTTCCATACGCATCTGCAGTAGGTCTGAGTTTGAAGTAATAATAATAAAACCAATTACACTTAACTTAGAGATAATTTAGGGAGGACTAAAGTCTTTGTGATGTTGCTCGATTGACCTAACCCAAACCATAGATTGTCTAATTTATTCAAGTCTTACTTTTTAGCAGTTTAGAATTTTTCTCCATTGAGGTCTTATTTATTTTTATTTTCTGTGCAGCTGGTTCCTAAAAGCTTTGTGGTTTTTCTTGCAGTTTTAAATCATACCATTAGGGGTGGGATCAGATGTCAAGTCCTGTAGTCCCAGGTTCTTGGTTCCCAGTACCAAAGAATGGTGACTGGTACCAGGGGTAGGACCAGATGTCAAGTCCCTACCTTCCCAGGTTCTTGGTTCCCAGTACCAAAGAATGGTGACTGGTACCAGGGTAGGACCAGATGTCAAGTCCCTTCCTACCCAGGTTCTTGGTTCTCAGTACTGAAGAATGGTGACTGGTACCAGGGTGGGACCAGATGTCAAGTCCGTACGTTCCCGGGTTCTTGGTTCTCAGTGTGGAAGAATGGTGACTGGTACTGTGTCAACAGAGTGAATGAGCAGAGCAGGCAGGTGTGAGCAGGCCCAGTGCCAGAGTCTAAACAAGAGCTGCTCCAGGCTGGCTCACCAGAATAGTAGAGTGGCACAGTGATGGCTGGAGGTAGTTGCTGAAATAATTTAAGAGAGCAAGAACAAGTAAAGTTAGCAAGAAAGGAAAAGTTTATTTTAACAGTTTGCACCGCAAATCAGGCCCATCCTGGTGACTGCAGGCACTAAGGAAAGCACAGGGCTGGATTTTAGACACAACTTTGAGGGGCGTCATCTGCTTCTTGGAAATTTCCCATGGTTTTGATCAACTCTGTTCCCATGGCATGTTCCCATGACAACTGGAATCTATCTGTCCTCATCAGAAAGTCCCAGGGACATTACTCAGTCCCTCCAAACAAAGCAGGTCCTGAAACAACCCACCTGCAAGGTCTCAGTGAGTGATGAGCCCCATTCCCACAATAGCCCAGGCCAGCCTGATCCTACCCTGTGCAAAATAGCTTACCCCATCCACCTTGCCCGTGTCTAACTAACTGCCTAACCTAACAGTTACCTTATTTTTCTATTCAATTTTCTAACTGTTGCCAGTATGGAAAAGTTCTTCCAAGTTGATCTTTTATCTATGAATCATATAAAACTCTCCTTGTAATAATATGCTGACTCTTTGTGAAATCAATCTGGTGATACTCTGTGGATGTGTATACCATATTAAAATAATGATGTTTTTCTCTTCTTCCTTCTAATTTTTTTTTTCCTCTTCTCCTTTTTCTTTTTTTCCTTCATAATAGCCAGGAACTCCAGTTCTGTGTTAAAATAGCAAGGTCAGTGGGCGTTGTCATCTTTCTGAACTTAAAGACAGTGTACCCTCCCCACCCTGTCTCTTACTGAAACCTCAGGTCAATTTCTCTCTGAATTCGCGGTCTTATCTGGATCGGTCCCTCCTCAGGATTTTACATTCTGGACTTCTGCCTGAAATTGCATTCTCCTTCCCTTCTCTTCCCTCACCTCTCTCTCAGTCTCCCCAGCTGAGCTAACAGCCTTCCTTGCCCCTGTCCTGAGTGTCACTGGTGTTCCTCAAGATCACACCGGCCCTCTTCCTGTTTGATGTGCTCACTCTCCCTGGGCGACCCCAGCCCTGCCAGTGGCTTCAGTTCTCTCTGACTGTGCCCCCGACTCCACCTGGCTCCTTCGATACCCCATACATACAAAGGTTGTTGTGAAACTTTTGAGACAGACTGTGTTGTGGTCCATTATTTCACTTCCAAGAATACAGTTGGCAGCGGCATTCTGTCTGACTCACCCATGCAGGTTTCAACTTGCTTAGCTAATCAGTATAGCTGGGAGGGCTTCATTTCTTTCTGTCTGTGTAGCTATCAGCTATGGAGCGAGGAAGAGCATACTTCACTTGATGGTTTTCTATGTTTTTTCTTTGGTCTCACTTTGTCAGCCTGTATAGAGTGCCATGGCGGCACAGCTCACAGCAACCTCAAACTCTTGGGCCTCAGCAATTCTCTTACCTCAGCCTCCTGAGTAGCTAGGACTACAGGCACTTGCCACAGCAGCCGGCTATTTTTAGGGATGAAGTCTCGCTCTTGCTTAGGTTGGTCTCAAATTCCTGAGCTCAAGCAATGCACCTACCTAGGCCTCCCAGAGTGCTGGGATTATAGGCGTGAGCCACTGTGCCCAGCAATTTTCTGATTTTTAAAAGTGGGTTAAACAAGTCTCAACGCCTTGAGCATTTCCAGTGGGCTTGGGGGGGAGGGGAACCTTATTCCTCATGTGACAATTTTTTGGTGATTTCAAGAATTTAGAAAAGGCTGAACTTCACTGAAAGGCAAGGAGAGGAGTGGATGTCTGGTGGCCACAGTGACTGAAGAAAATATCACCGCTGTGGGGACAATGGTTTGCAAAAACAATTGAGTGGCAAGTAGTGACAGAGTGACAGTGAAGTGGCACTACAGATTGGCTCTCTGGCAGTGTCAAATTCGGACACTGCTAGAGATCCTGCGAGTCAAGAAAATTTCATCCTTATAGGTGTGTCATACTGACAGATGAGCAAAAGCACCGCCATGTTGAGTGGTGTGAAGAAATGCTGGTCGCGTTCTCTAGACGCGTGTCTGACATAATCGCTGGTGACGGAACCTGGATTTGCCAGTTTGATCCAGAGGATAAGCATCAGTCGACATTGTGGAGTTTTTTTTTTTTTCTCGATGAAAACCCACCAACAAAGGTGTAGCAGCCCCTAAAGTGTCGGAAAGAAAATGGTGGCAACTTTCTTGTCCAAAGCGGTCACGTTGCACCGGTTCCTTTGGAGGAACAGAGTTCCTGCTGCCGCTCTGTGGTACAGACCAGTGTGCCCACCAGAAGTCTTCAGGAAGCTTGAAGATGGTGGCCAAGGACAGGACTGCAGGGGACTCTCTTGCACCATGACAACTTGTCCACCTACAGTGCCACCATCACTATCTGTTCCTGGAGTCCACAGAGGTTACATTTATGACTCATCCACCCTACAGTCCTGACCTGGCCCCATGCGATTATTTTCTGATCTCTACAGGAAAAAACTGTATTCGTGGAAGGAGGTTTTCCAGCCCTGACTGAGCTGTTCCAGCCTATACATGTGAGCTTGCAGCTTGAAGAAAATGAGAGGAAAGAGTGTTTTTGAAAATGATTTATAAGAATGCTAATGTGCCTAGGATGCCGTGTGATTATTTTGAGAACATACAGTAATCAGAATGTTTTCGTGTTTCGTCATTTTTGTGTATCTCAAAACTTTTGTAGCGTCCCTTGTATCTCTGACTCCCTAACGCTCAAATTTCACTTGTTTTTCCCTTCCTGAAATCTCCTTTTGTTTTTCTCTATTTCAGCGATGGACTTCTTCCATTCCACCTGATATTTTATGCCAGAAACCTGGGCATCATCCCTTACTCTCCCCTCAACTTCGGGTCACCTCTACCTAAGCCACACATTCTTCCACCCCTCCCCTCCCTCTGCCCCACTGCTGTCATCCTAATCTAGATACCATCCCAGTGACCTGGGCTATATGTGGCTGCCTGAAAGCTAGTGGTTGCAGAATTAGCCTCTTAACCTTCCTAATCATGTCAGAGGCAGCAGCTCCCTTTTTGGCTCAGTTTTTTGGGGGTATTGTTCCTGAAAGTTCAGCTAGACTCTTTATCCATCCCTCACAATGATTCTGGGACCTACCGATGTTTCTCACATTTCTTAAAAACCGAAGTCCCTGCCTCCAACCTTTTGCTCTCTACACGATCCTCTTTATTCTGCAGTTTAGAGGAGCATTTCTAAAATCCACGTCCCATAATATATCTTACTCCATTCAGGCCGCCGTAAAAAAAAAACAAACCATAGATTGGGTCGCTTTCACAGCAAACATTTGTTTCTCCCAGTTCTGACGGCTGGGAAGTCCAAGGTCAAGACACCAGCAGATTCGGTGTCTGTTGATAGCCACTTCCTGGTTCATAAAAGGCCGTCTTCTGACTGAGGCCTCACATGGTGAAAGGGGCGAGGGAGCTCTCTGGGGCCTCTTTTCTAAGGACACTAATCCCATTCCTGAGGGCTTTACCCTCATGACCTAATCACCTTCTAAAGGTTGTACCTCCCAGCACTATTGCCTTGTGGGTTAGGATTTCAACATAGGAAATTTGGAAGGACACTTTCAGCCTGTAGCGTCTGCTCAAAACCTGTCAATGAATGCCTTTTACCTATTAAACAAAGTCCAAAATCCTTCATGTAGCCCACATCTTGGCTGGATCTTAGCCTTGCCTCCTTTATCGGCCACATTCCTCTCTATTCCTCCCTCTATTATAATGCAGCTGTGTTTCATTTCCTGTGATAGGCCATGTCCCATCTGTCTTGGGCCTTTACATATAGTGTTTGCCTGACACGTGTTACTCAGATTTCATCTTAGATGGCACTTATTCCAGAAAGCCTACCTATTCCTCCAAATCTGGCTTAGGCAACCCCCTATGAGTGCCCATCGCAGCTTCTTGGGCACATATCACGCTGTATTGTGGCTCTCTGTCTTGCCCCAGTGATAAGTTCCATCTGGATAAGGATCCTTAGTACCTAGCACAGTCCCTGGCATATGATAAAATTTTCGGTAAACTTATACCAACAAAGTGAAATATTCCTCTACAAAAAATGTTATTCAGTCCACGTATTGATTGGCTGAATTTAACTGATCCAGAGACTATATGAAAACTTTACTAATTGGCTGGGCACAGTGGCTCACGCCGGTAATCCTAGCACTCTGGGAGGCGAAGGCAGGAGGATCGCTTGAGCTAAGGAGTTTGAGACCAGCCTGAGCAAGAGCAAGACCGTGGCTCTACCTAAAATAGAAAAACTAGCTGGATGTTGTGGCAGGCACTTGTAATCCCAGCTACTTGAGAAGCTGAAGCAAAGAAGCTGTTGTGAGCCCAAGAGTTTCAGGTTGCCGTGAGCTACAATGCCATGGCAGTCTACCCAGGGTGACAGAGTAAAACTCTTGTCTCAAAAAAAAAAAAAAAAAAGTCTATTAATAGTGGTAATCAACTAAACAACCAACTTTCTTTCCTTCCTCTTCTTTTATACACTGATATTTACTGAGCACCTATGTGCCAATTTAAAGAAACAGTGAGATAAACATCAACCCAAACTTTCTGAAATTTGGAATAAAATTCACTAATATTATAGAATTCTTGGACCCAAACCCTTAGGCCTGGCTGGGATAGCAAAGTCCTGGGATAGATGAAGTCCCAGATTGGGGCTGATACCTAGCTTGACCCCCAGCTTTCTTCTGTCTCCAGGACGTCTTCTATTGAAATCCTATGCCCCTTCTTAGGTACGCTGGAGAATTACTAGAAACTTGGGATCTGCACTGACTTTTTATTTCCTGAGCATCTGAATGGGAAGTCTTTGCCTTTAGGGGAAAGTGCTTACTGGAATAAGTTAAAAATGCAGTGGAATGACCTTTCATTGACATAAAGTCAGGTTGAATTCTAATCATACAAGGGAGACAACTCACTGATAAAGATCACAGCTCTCCGTGACATGCCACTTATTTTTGTGCAGCAGAAATGCAAACAATTCTTTTTGCAGGCTGTGGTCTGTTACAGCGTTGAACATTGACCCATTT
Organism: Galago senegalensis; assembly: GCA_963575145.1. Taxonomy (NCBI): domain Eukaryota; kingdom Metazoa; phylum Chordata; class Mammalia; order Primates; family Galagidae; genus Galago; species Galago senegalensis. Next base: position 20,587 of record CAUYTI010132734.1, on the reverse strand, counting down.
TCTGTCTAGCCTTATAATCATCACATTTTCTGTAATAATTTAGCTTCTCATATGCTGAACAAATAGTCCAAATAAAATTTGAAGTATTTTAAAAACTTTACAAATAGTAATTGTGATTTATTTATGAATTTAAAAAAAAAATCACAAAACTTTTCCCCAGGGGATTTTATTTGGTAAAATAAGGTGTTAGATCAAATCACATGAAATTGCTATTCTGGGGGGCAAAAAGGTCAAATGTCAGCAAATGCATATGATTTGATCTAATAGTTATGTGAGACTGCTGTACAGTACTTGCTACAGTGGCCCAGCGAATTTTTAAAATTTCAGCATGTACTCCCTTCAAGCGAAAGGAGCAAACTGTGTGCCACCTTGGGAATAGCTAAATTTTATAGTCTTGCAGCAAATGGTTCAGCAAATAACAATGTTAAATGAACGGATGTGGCTAGATATTTCTCACTTGGTGAATTTAGGAGTGTTTGTGAAATGCAGTATTCCTGTGCTGATTGTCAATGTGATTTGTTTTTAACCCTCCAAGTTTAAGCTTCTAAGTATTTTTTTTCTTTTCCTGTGAGTTGTAAAAAAACATGGAGTTTATTCCCTCTGTTTACCTGGAAACTTTGGACACAGCCGGGATAAAGAACCTCCAGGCCCATAGCTATAACCTTGTAACTTTTAATGCTAATGAGATTCTTTTTTTTTTTTTTTTTTTTTTTTGCCAGCGCCCATCTCAACAGATTTTGATGTAAAAATGAGAAACAAAAGCATTAAGATGGTTTATTACAGGAAGAGTTTCTTTAGGGCTTTGGTTTCATTGAGTTCGGCTGTGACAAAGCAAATTGATGGCAGTGATAGGCTAGTGATGTCACTGTGATGTCAGTGCTCCTGCTCACCCTGCACACACTTGCTAGTTTGGAACACTTTATGTTGAACTGTGATAGAGAAAACAAGACAATTCTGTATGCAGAAGCCGGTCATGGCTGTCACTGGAGATGACACAGGTAAGATCTTTTTAAAGAGGGGCTTCAATTCTGTAGGTTTTATTTTTTATTTTTTGAACTTTAGGAAGTATTTAGGGGCATCTGAGTATTTCAGAAAGCGTTACTTTCCTAGTCCCTTAGCAGTAAGACATTTTTAAAAGTATTCATCTACCTATTCAGCTCACTTTATTAAGGCATCTCGGGTGTAATTGTTTCTTTGGTCAGTATTAGGCTGCTTACTTGTCCAAGCAGTAATCTTTCCTCTCTCCTCTCTCTCTCTCTTTTCCCTTCCCCCCTCCCCCCATTCTGCTCTACTAAAATAAGCTATTACTTCATCGACAACCTGTTGCAAATTCAGTCTAGCTACAAGTTAAACATACACGCACGCTGTAAAAAAGAAAAAAATATATTAAGCTTCCGATTTCATTTCCGTGTGCAAACGTAGCTCCAAACCCAGGAGGAAAAAACCCCGCGTGTCGGTGATGTTTGTTGTGCCCCCTTGTTTCTTTCCTCCCGCCTGTGAAATGGTCTGTTCCTCAGCTAATCGAGTTCAAAGGGCTGATGTCATTACATTTCCTGGAATCGCGTTTCAGCAGGGGAAGTGGAAAAGTTAAACTCCGAGCGAGCTGCACATTGACGTCAGCTCCGAGTCATGTTGTGATTTAGTCAGTTCCTTTCTGCTTCGTCAAGTGCTGCTGACAGATCCGGAGTTTGTTAACTAGCTCACCACTGCCTCTCTCTCCGAGATCGCGCTCAGACCGAGTAGCTATTCTTGTAAGCCTTATTTTAACCTTTCTGTAGAGGTAAGTAGAGGGGGGACCCTTTGTGGCCCTGTACCACTTGCATGGACAGGACGAGGGGTTGCCTGGCCGACTCCTGGGGCCGGCCGAGCTTCCAGCTGGGGCTGTGCCTGCATGTGCCGGGTGAGCCCCGGACCCCAGACAGGCTGGGGGGTTTCTTAACTCAGCCTCCATGTAGAAGACCTGAGATTCAGAGTGCCCTCTAGTGCCCAGCCAGGGAAGCGCTTGTCTTTCAGCGGCGTCCTCCGCCTCTTGCCTTTAATTGGTAACCAGTCATTTTTTACGTGGTTTGCATTTTCTGAGTTGCAGGTAGCGATTCTGAAAGCCCTAACGACCTTTGTGTGGTTGCAGTGTTGTTTACTCAGTGGTCTTGGTGGTAACCTAGTACTGAATTGGCCGTTGAATTCAGAAAGAATGGCTGGTTATAAACAGCTTCACCCCAACCTAGCTCTTCAAAGTTGGTGGGTCTCAGCCCTCTTCCTGCAGAGAAGCATTGTCAGGAGCTTGTAAAACCCGTATTAAATTGTTTTTTAAATGGCCTAGAGGAGCTGTTTTTTTCTCAGAGAAGTTTTTGTGAAGTGATAGAGATGCTACAGATAGCAGAAGTTCTCAGATGACTAATTTATGATAAGATAGAGATGAACTTAAAATAATCTCAACACTGCCTGCCCTCTCATTCTCAGAACCAAAAGGCTTTTTTGTGCATATGCTTGTTTTATGAAAATTATTGGCTTACAGCTTTAATTTCTATTCACCATTTTGTTTATCTTAAGTCTCTAAAAGAGAATCTTTACAAAAAGATAAAACTTAAAATACTGTGTTTTTAACCATTGCTTGTAAACAAATGAACATTTTTTTCCCCATGTGAACAGCAGTTGCTTTTTTCTGCGTTTATTTTTATGGACTGAACATCCCATCCTTGAAGCAGTTTTTCGCACAGTCGCTGTTACCAAGGTTGCTTATTCACGATTTGCCTTTTCCAATCTCAAATTTTCAGCATGTAAAACTTTAAAGTGCCAAATAACATGTAGCATTTTTTCACAATGCCTGACTGTGACTGCCTTTGAAAATCATTATTTTTAAAAGTCTGGCCGGCTCTCACAGAATCAGTACCATCTGAAAAGATGAGTGACAAATCTGATTTCTCATTTTTATTTAAAGAGCCAGGAGAGTACAGAGTTTAAGGAACTTTTTCAGAGGTACAGTAAAATAGTTTTAGGAACCAGGCCTTTGGATCCTCAGTTCTGAGCCAACTGTGTGGGTTGGCAAATCAACTGGATTGATCTAAGTCAGTGGCTGGCAAACTTTTTGACCCTGACCTACATTTTATGTGATGACACAGTGGACCTGTGTGTGTGTACCATGCATTTATATGAAACAAAGCTTAACCACAATAAATACTGCATGTGATGTACTGATACTTCCTTTTCTATCTGTTCTGTTTTAAAAAATGCTGTTTTTGACCCATGAAATTAATTTTATGACCCACTGATGGTCTACAGCTTAATAGTTTGAAAAACTCTGATCTAAACCAAAATCAGGCCTCTAAGCACTAATGACTAACTTGTCTGGAAAAGATTTTCGCAGCATTTACGTACAGAATCATAAAGTCAAATATACAGAGTAAATATCTGTGGCTTGTAAGTTTATATTGTTGATTCACTTGGGCATAATTTAAATTTTTATTAGAAATTATTTTTTGTTATTCATGAGCTGATTATGCTAGGAGAAATTTCCTATTTTTGAGACTGTGAATCTTAGGTTATATTCAGACTGGATTTCTGAATGGTTAAGAACAAACTTTCCAACTATCAAATTTGGAAAATAGCACCTCAGTTATTATTTGATGTATGAGAACAAGGATATACAGGTATTTTAAATTTCACACAAACTTTACAGCCACCCTGTGTGTATATATGTGTATCATATATACACATATATGTGTATGTATATGTAAATATAAATATATATATGTATCACCTTTGATAGGAGGCTATTGGCAATGATTTTTGTTTGGAAATTTTTACATGAAAGAATGGTTCCCAGTTGGTTCTAGCAGCTTCTTGAGTTGGTAGCAGAGCAAGTTATAATCATGTTGGAAATAAATGACTTGTCCACTTTGTCTGAATAAAACTCCAAATCTGTCAGGAGAATGAAATTGAAAGTTGCTATTATACTGTTTTCCTACTACTTTTGAACAATGTTTAACGAACCATAATTCAGTATTATTGATTGCCTTTTGCCCTGCTTTATTTGCCTATATGACTATCTTGCCTAATAAAATCATTATGATGACACTTTTGCTTTTTTTGTGAACTTTAAAAAGTCATTTAATGTTATAAACAAACATAATACTGTCAAGGAAACTATCAGACTGTGAGTGTTACACAGGAAGCAGGAAATATAGGTTAAAGGACGAGGGTGGGCCTCGCTGAAAAAAAGCATATTTGAATGCTGAGACAGAATAGCACCTGACATGCATTCTCAGTGACAGAGGGCACCCCTTGTATGTACAAGTGAACACAGGTCAGGGTGGGGATGTGACATCCAACTTTACAAGTCTAGCAAAGGGGGAACAGGTTTGAGCCTTCGGACTCTCTGGTACTGTTCATACCGTATGACATGGCTGCTCAAATTTCCCCTGACATTGATAAATTAATGTGACTGTGCCAGCAACAGGAATTACAGAGCATGCCAAAGGCTGCTTAGAACATACATAAAATGTTAGCATCAACTTACGTAGTCAAAATGGATTTTTTCGTAGAACATTTGTTATTACTGTCAGAGGACCATAGATCATATACCTGCCATTCTATAGAACATTAATTTTCAGCATTCATAATTTCCCATCTGTAACAGAGGCTTGGACTCTTAAGATAATCACTGACTTAAGAAAGTCCCTCACCTGTAACTTACTTAGCTGGACGGTGGTAATCATTTCACAATGTATACAGATTATCAGAGCATCACATTGTATACCTTGAATCTATACGGTTTTTCTTTGTCAATGATGCCTCAATAAAGCTGAAAAAAATTGATTGACTTAATTCGATGTGGTCTATGTGTTATAGTAATGGTAAGAAATTTGGAAATGTTCAGCGCTTACTCATTTCTATGTAGGGTTTAATTTTCCTGGTGGAAATAGAGGAATGGAGAAGAGAAATGAGTAGGCAGGGTGGGCTGCCGGGTGTAGACAAGCAGGCTCTGGCAGGGATGATGCGGTAGGAGAGAGAGAACCACAAAAGTGATGTCAGTAGCTTACTGGAGCTCGGGGAAGAAGCCCTCCACTTGTAAGTCTGACTTCTGCGTTACCTTAGAAGGTCACTTAGGTGTATTTAGGATTAGAGACACGGAGTGAAATGACATTGGAAGGTAGGAACGCTCTCTATGAACATGTTTTTCTCTAGTCCATGTGCTCAGAATGGTAGCTATCTCAATCAAGCAATAAGAAACCAAACAATCCAATAATAACATCCTTCGGGGGCTCTTGATAGGCATTTGGCCAGGTTTCTCCCTTAGTCTTTGCTTCCCACACTCACTTGTGGGGTTTTCAGTTTTATCAAGAGTATCTTCGCCTTCAGTCACTTTGAGGTTCTAATTTAAGTGATGATATGTATATTGAAAGGACCTTTTGTATTATCTTTTAATAATTTATTCTCTAGAGGTAATTAACGTATATTATAAATTGTGAAAGCGTGTTAACAACATAAGGAGTTAAGAGCCATATATTTTCATACCCCAGGTTTGCTAAGAGGGAAAGTCCTGGGGAAAATATATTTATGGGTGTTACATGCCTTTTTAACTAATAAACAGTATAAGCATAATTTGGAACATTGTCTTTCAGAACTTAAGGAAGGGAAGAGGAAGGGAACTAACATTTTCTGAATGCCTACCTTGTGCCAGGCACTGTGCTAGACACTTTGACATACATTACAGGGTTTATTGTGAGTATTAAATGAGATAATGTATCCCCATTTTACAGATGAGGAAACTGAACTTGCCCCAAGTCACATGGCTGGTAAGTGGCAGAGCTGGACTAGAACCCAGACTCCAAATCCCATGCTTTTTCTGCTGTATCGTGTTTAAAGCTTGCAAAGAGAGGTATGAAGTTAATGACCAGAATTGAGAGTCCTAGGAATTTTCTTTCCCACAAAGTGTTTGGTACTGAACTTCAAAAAAAATTTTTTTCATGTCAGGAGTTAGATGGTTGGAAACACGTGACAATGAAAACTCTTGTGCTTCTAAAATGCCAGGTTGCAGTAGAACTTCTTCAAGTTGACCACCCAGAGGACCGTAACCAACTGGTCAGCATAGGAACTCGGCCTCCTGTACTGATATGTACAGGGGGTGGAGGTCCGGTCGGTGCAAACTAGGTCAACTGGAGGCGGTCAGTGTTGGGAGGTGGTCAACGATGGAGGTTCTACTGTAGTTCTGTCGAAAGTCTATCTAAGGGAAGATTTAGGAAATAACACCCTTTTTCAAGAAAGATCACTGACTAAAGGCTCTTTGGGGCTTTTGATGTCTAAGTGTTAAAAGACTTAGCTGTAATAATACAAGTCTTCAAGAAGGACAGCTTCTTTTAAACACTGCAAATGACCGTGGACTTATGGAAAACCCTAGGAAGTTCACAATTTACTTTGCAGTGCACATATAAACTCACGATTTAGCCTTGATGTGCCAAGCTGTGTGCGAGATTCTAGGGAATACCAAGGTTAAAATGGTAACTGTCCCTGGATTGTCTTAAAGCTTTTGCTTTCCTGAGAATAAAATATCAGAATAAAAAATAAAACATCTTTTTTCTTATTCTCTTTCTTCCATCATGATTTCAAGCCCCCACTGATGACTCATGGGTTTTCAGATTATGAAAATGAAATTCTAGAATAAAAAATAATTTGGCCCCTTTTAGTAGTTAGATGGGACAGGAACTGGCCTTGATAAGTCATCAAAGAATGTGGGCTGGTTCTTTGAAATGTGATCCTTGGTATCTAATCTGCTGTAAATTACCCCTGAACCTATAATATTGGAAACTTGAAGCTCACTACGTTAAAAGTTTTTATAACTTGCTTCAAAAATAAAACTTTTTGACATTTAGATTTCTCAAAACAAGAGATTCTCTTTGCCCATATCTGTTTAATGTACTTTACTAATAAGATTACGTTTGAGTACATGTAATTTACCCATTGAGCATTTGAAGGACTCCCATCTAGAATCTTTGGGTTATTAAAGAAATTTATACTAACTTATAAATAACTTGTAATTCCTACTAACTTATACTAATACGTATTTCTTGTTTGAACTAGTGAGGCGTGTTCTTTGACTTTTGTTGAAGGACATAAACTGAATATATGATGCCTGAAAAATTGCAATAAAACCCAGTTTAACATCTCAGAACTAATATGTCCAAATATATCATCCCCTTCCAAGTTATTTTCAAGTGATCTTTTTATCTGAGCTACTGCTGAAAATGTTTTCAGAATGCTTCTTTTGGAGTTGCCATTATCCTCCAGGTTGCCAAATTCGGTCCTTCGAGGGTGGCTGTGGCTTTTAGAAACAGGCAAAAGTTGTTTAAAAACCATTTCTGGTAAATACATAGAAGGCCAGTGGAGGAACTGTCTTTTTCATCTGTATTGCCACCCACCCCCAGCCCTCCGCTTAAAAACCAAAAAAGCTTTTTAAGAAAACTAGCTTTGGCATAGCATGTGAGCATTCTGCTCTGACTTATTATTACAGCGTGTAGCAAATGTGTACAGAACCAGAGGGTGTAAAGGACCCCTCTGTGCCCTTCTATTTCATTGCACTTCTTTGTGGACACGTTTGGAAAGAACACCACCAGGCCAAGGTCCACGGCCAGGCTGCCTGTGAAGGTCCACAGTGACGTGTAAATGTAAACTTCTCATTCCTCACTGGCTGTTGTACCAGTTTTAGAAAGTTGGTAACCCCCAGCTGTTGTATTGTCTCAGCCTTTACCATCCCATAACCTCCTCCCCGAGATGTGGGTAAAGAGAAAAAGAGAAGAGACGTGGGTACAGAGTGTCATTCTTTGCTCCACTCTGTCTCCTCTGACAATTAAGGTTAGAGACGTCTCGAAACCCTCAGCAGGTTAGTTTCTCACCGGTTTTAAAATGACCTTCATAAAGATTTCAAATCTGTAAAATTTTCTATGATATATATGGAGACACCTATGGAGATAGTCTTTTGAGTAATCACCAAAAAAAAAAAAAAAAAAAGGAAAAAGAAATGTAGAGCTTTCCCCAAATTTATTAGTGGAGATTTTGCTGGTAATCACTGATCACAGTGACTCTCACCATTATTTTCTCAACGATGTGTGGAAGGAAGAGGCATTACAGCTTTCGAAGTGGTATTTTCATTAATTTTATGAAGACCTTGAAGTGTGTTTTCCTCACAGCTGTGTTTCTCATTCTTTCACCCAATTCCAGGGCCCTAGGGGAGGAAAAACCTCCTGGCATGTATCCCAATAGAAGCACAGAGATCAGTTAATTTTTAACTTTTTAAAACTGCTTGACTATCTTCAGTGATAATATCCCATTTAGGTAAAACCGTCATTGTCTCCCATGGGTATAATAATATCAGCTCTTACTCAATGGGTATAATTGACATTTGATTCTGGCCACGTTTTCTAGGATTAACAACCTTCAAAGTCTTTCTTGCATTTAACTGTGAGAGAGCAGGCATTTTGTAGGATCTCATCAGAGTGTCCAATTAACTCTGGACCATACGTTCTCAAAGTTGAAGCGTTGGTGGCTGAAACATGTTTTGTCACGCAAATCCATCTGTCTTTTCTATGTTTATTGCAGCCGACAGACAAATTTTGTCTATAACTTAGGAAACTTTGAGAACTTACTTTTAGTATTCCATCCAATCCAGAAGCAATACTTCTGTACTGCTTCCCATACAGAAGCAAATATTAAATCTTTTAGTGGTATAGTTAGACTGCACACAGAAAATATTTTTAATAAATGAATATTTAGAAATGTATGATTATCCCAGGAAACCTAAGAAAGATGACATCTTTGCCCAGAGACACCTGTTATAATTAGCCCTCCGCTGTGTTTCATTTTTTCGTGTTTTTAACTGAAACCACAGTGAACTAGATTCCTCCCAGTGCCTTAGTCATTTTCTGGTAATAGACTTGCACTTAAAGACCTTCAGTAAACCATTTCAGACATGATATAGGGGGTAGGAAAACCTCTTAAATGAAATACTCAGGGAGAGAAGATGTTACGCTTAATTAAAATTTTTGCAGTGGTATACCAGAGCCTGCTCCCCCCAGCTTGCTAGGAGCAATTGTTAAATTGTCAGCATCTTTGGGTGCAGACTGTTAAAACAATCATTGTTAAAAGTTATAGACATAGATATACACACATACATGTACACATAAACACTTTAATTACATTAAAAACATCAGTCCTCAAAACTCACCATGTCTGATTATCTTATCTGTGCTCTTGCCGTTATATACAGCTGTTTGGTCTGCCTGGTAGGCTACTTAGTGGGTGCCTCTTTCCAGCTCTACATTCAGGGAGGTCACATTGGTAGCTTGAAATGACAAGCATTCACATCGTGGAATCTTCAAACACGATAGATCAAGGCTTCCCCCTTCCGCCAAAGACCTGTTTCTTAAAGGCAGAGGGTGCCAAAACACTGTAAACATATTGAAAGCCATCTGGTTGGAAGTAAAATGGATCATTCCCACAGAGCGTAGGGATTGCAGGTAAAGTGGATGTGCGTAGCCGAGCCAGGTCCACATGACTAGTACCAGTATATCCGATTCAACTTCCAAAAGTAGTACAGAGATGACCTCTGGCAGGATGTGGATACCTGTTTTTGGCATATCAAAAAAAAAAATGCACTCCACTGATTTAAGGCTAAATGAACTATCAGTTGAAAAGCCTGTCCTCTTTAGCCTCGGGTAAAAACCTGTCTAAACACAACAAGCCATTTTGTTCTACCATAAATGTGTAGGGCAGGCCAAATATCATTACTCCAAATGCTGAAGAAAATCTTTGATACTTAAGATTCCTGTAGTGCTCAGAATAACCATCCTACACAAGCTCACCTCTTGTGACATGTATAAAGTATATTATTTCCAGGCCAGTTTTGTATAAAATGCCAAATCGTGAATTGTCTGTATAAGCTTGTCACGTTTTGTTTCGCTGCAGCCGCCACTGGTGACATGCCAACTTACCAGATCCGAGCTCCCACTACTGCTTTGCCACAGGGAGTGGTGATGGCCGCCTCGCCGGGAAGTTTGCACAGTCCTCAGCAGCTGGCAGAAGAAGCAACACGCAAACGAGAGCTGAGGCTAATGAAAAACAGGTAAGGCATTTCCCGAGGAGTCAGCAGCCACTTCTAGGACACGTGATGTATCACTGTGGGCCTGGTGAAGGATTATACTCCTCCTAAGTAAGCCATTTCTCCCAAGTTCAGTGTTATGTGGCACTTCATGTCAGTTTGTACTCTGCATCTGCTGATAATTAGATTGTCTCCCCAGCCATTAAACCATTTCATCAGCAGAAAACTCATATCCCTCTGTGTTGTAAGGACAATGTCCAAAACATACATTTAAGGCCGGGCACAGTGTAATCCTAGCCTATAATCCTAGCACTCTGGGTGGCCAAGGCAGGTGGATCAGCTGAGCTCAGGAGTTTGAGACCAGCTTGAGCAAAGCAAGACCTCGTCTCTACCAAAAATAGAAAAAAGAGCAAGGTGCTTGGTGGGCGCCTATAGTCCAAGCTACTTGGGAGGTTGAGACTTGAGGATCACTTGAGCCTAGGAGTTTGAGGTTGCTGTGAACTGTGACGCCATGGCACTCTACCCAAGGCAACTGAGTGAGACTCTGTCTCAGACAAACAAACAAACTCCATACATTTATTTTTTAATAGTGATAGAAAGAGTTTATCACAAATAATGATTTATGGCTGGACACGGTGGCTAATGCCTGTAATCCTAGCACTCTGGGAGGCTGAGGTGGGTGGATTGCCTGAGTTCACAAGTTCGAGACCAACCTGAGCAAGAGTGAGACCCCGTCTCTAAAAATAGCCAGGCATTGTGGCAGGTGCCTGTAGTCCCAGCTACCTGAGAGGCTGATGCAAGAGAATCACTTGAGCCCAAGAGTTTGAGGTTGCTGTGAGCTGTAATGCCATAGCACTCTACCAAGGGCAACAAAGTCAGACTCTGTCTCAGAAAAAAAAAAAAAAAGATTTATTTTGCATTTTGTATTTATAAAGTAGGTGATAAGTATAATTTTTTGGCTTCTTTATAAGCAATGTAAATTTGTGTGAGTTACGCATTTTTAAGGTTTTTACATGCAGTTTCCATTCATTTATGCTATAACTTTGGCTTTTTCTTTATTATGCTGAAATACATATTCTGATCAATTCTAGGCAAGTGCAAATACAAAATAACAAAAAGAATTAAAATACCCATGGCTCTACCACTTAGCGATATCTACCATTATAACAACATACTCCACTCTGCTCTCAGTCTCTCTCACTTATTCTTTTCTTTCTTTCTTTTTCTTTTTTTCTTTTTAGACAAGGTCTTACTCTGCTGCCCAGGCTGGAGTGTGGTGGTGCAGAGCCATCATAGCTCACTTCAACCTTGAACTCTTGGTTCCCATGGTCCTCCTGGCTCAGCCTCCTGAGGAGCTAAGACTACAGGCACACTCCACCACACTCAGCTAATTTTTTAATTGTTTGTAGAGATAGGGTCTGACTATGCTGCTCAGGCTAGTCTCAATCTTCTGGCCTCAAGCGATCTTCCTGTCTCAGTCTTCCAAGGTATTAGGATTATAGACGTGAGCCACTGTGCCCACCCTTATCATACTTAATCTTGCTCCATAGGAGGGTAATTTTATATTTTAAGCAATAATAGATTATAAAATGCTACTTTCCAAAATTTTTTATAACTTCAAGTTAAATCTTCTTTAAGAAATAATGAAAACTAAACCAAAAAGTAATATATTTAACTTTGTATATTATTTCTTGGTTTAGTTTTCATTATGGGAAATGGTACAAATTAATTTTCTACATGGACAGAATTGTCTAAGAGTTTCCCGGTAACCTTATCACCTAATTCTGAAGCATTTAATGTCTTCGTTGTAAGAAAACAAAATGTTTCTGTTGGGAATCATGTGCTCTCCTGTGATCAGAACTACATGGTGTTAGTACCCCACTTAATCTAGAAATTGCAACCATTGATTCCCTCAGATTCAGTGCTGAGTTCATCACTGTTCTTTGTAATTGAATGGACCAGAAGTGACTATACTCAGTTGATGAATAGCCTTTTAAATGTCATAGTTTGCTATTATATAGGAATCCTTAAGTTGGCTACCATTCCTAAGCTTACCACTAATCACAGAACATTGGAGCCTTATACACTAGAGAACGCAACAGATAGCCAGATAAGATCATTAAGATATACACACCCTTTTTTGTTTGCTTGTTTTTTTTGAGATAGAGTCTCACTTTTGGCACCCTTGGTAGAATGCTCTGATGTCATAGTTCATGGCAACCTCAAACTCTTGGGCACAAGCGATCCTATTGCCTCAGTCTCCTAAGTAGCTGGGACTATAGTCCCCGCCACAACGCCTGGCTATTTTTAGAGATGGGTTCTGGCTCTTGCTCAGGCTGGTCTGGAACCTGTGAGTTCAGGCCATCCACCTGCCTTGGCCTCCCAGAGTGCAAGATAGACATATCTTTATTGGTGTTTGTTCCTGGTTTACTATGTTGTGCTGTATTAATACTTTTTATTGTCCACATTGTACTCAGTTGTTTTTTTTTTTTTGAGATGGAGCCTCAAGCTGTCCCCCCGGATAGAGTGCTGTGGCATCACAGCTCACAGTAACCTCCAACTCCTGGGCTTAAGCAATTCTCTTGCCCCTGCCTCCCAAGTAGCTGGGACCACAGGCACCCACCACAACGCCCAGCTATTTTTTGGTTGCAGCCGTCATTGTTGTTTTGCAGGACTGGGCTGGATTCGAACCCACCACCTTAGGTGCATGTGGCTGGTGCCTTAGCCACTTGAACCATAGGCACTGAGCCCCCACATTTTACTCAGAAATTCTGATAGGGCTGAATCAGTGGGGGTCCCACAGCATGAGAGTTGTTTTATGGCAGACTTGGCATGAAAGATCCCTAACTTTCCTCTGATGGAAGAATATAGATACTTGAAGTGGCACTGAAATCTCAGGAGCGATGACTATAATTGCATCTCTAGGCATAGAACGTGCATTGTGAAGTTCAGTTTAGAAATACAAGGTTCAGTAATAATGCCAACTATAAAATTGTTCATTGATGTCTTATTTTACCCAAAGAAAATAAAAGGAAGAACTAGAAGGTAGTCTATTTTCCTTTTGTCATTACTTTAAAATTTCAAAAATTTTTTCAATAGGAATACTAAAATAAAATAGATAAAATATTAAATAGTGGGTTTCCTTAAAGGTGCCACGTATGAAATCTTCCGGAGGGGGGAAATATCACTAAATTTTGGGATAGGCATAGTGGCTTACACCTATAATTCCAGCATATTTTGGGAGGCCAAGGTAGGAGGATCATTTGAGGCCAGATTTCAGACTAATCTGAGTGACACAGCGAGATAAAAGATGCAAAAATTAGCCTGGTGGTACCCATCTGTAGCCCCAGCTACTCGGGAGGCTGAGGCAAGAGGATCACTTGAGCCCAGGAGTTTCAGGTTGCTGTGTGCTATGATAACAACACTGCACTGTGTCCTAGGCAACAGAGCAAGACCCTGTCTTAAAAAAGAAAAAACCAACATAAAATTTTGGATTTTTAAAAAATAACTAACAGCAACTATTTGATAGCATTTGTGTTTGGGCTGCAAATACCCAAGGGAAATAGAGGTTTAAACTTGTAGATAGTTTTTTGATCTTATATAACTGATCCAGAGGTATATGCAGCCAGAGCCAAGACTCAGAAGTGTCATGGAGGACACAGGCTCCTTCTCCCTGCTCACTTATCTTTAGCTTGTACTGTTTGTTCTCATGGTCACAATATGGCTGCTGCTCCTCCAGGCATTGCATCAGGCAGAAAGAAGGGAGAGGACTAGAGCCAAAAATTGGGGCTAGCTGAGTATGGCCCTTCGGAAAACATTTCCTGAAAGGTGACCCTAGCAGCTCTCACCTCCATTTCATTGGCTAGAAACATTCTCTAGTCCCTAGCTATAAGGGATTCTGGTACGGGTATATTTTAGCTTTCCAGAACTCAATTTCAGAGCAAGATGAGAAAAGCAGATGATAAAAAGCTATTACGTCGTGCTGTATCTGCTTAGCACGTGGTAAGTGTTTTATTTCTATTGTTGCTTTAACTCTTAATAATTTTCACATGAAAATTGTTCTGGTCCTTATTCCCACTTCACAGATGAGCAACTGAGGTTCAGAGAGGTCAAGTAATAAGGTGGTTGAGAGCACATAGCCCAGACAGGACAGAACCAGGATGTGTAATCAGGCAGTCTTTATTCCAGAGGTGGCCACCACACTAACACCAGGGTCACCTCACTGCAACCTGCAGGCTTAACTTCATGGAAAGTATGTAGGTTTTAATCGACAGAAGAGTCTCTCAGTCTCTCTTTTAATTCTTTGGCTGGCATCAGCAGTAAATATTTAATTATATTTCTGCCAAGCCAACAACAATTTTTATTCCCTCACACCCTTGTCAGCTTTTCCTTTTTGCCACGTATTTCCTGTCCACGCTGAAGATACATCCAGATAGTTGTAAGGCCTGAAAACTGAGCTAACTATTAATAGAAGAAACAGGTGTTTTCCCCAGCTGAGAAGTACTGAGGAATGTACTGATGTGATCATCAAAGCTTTGGGCTTGGAACATTTTGACTCTGATAACACGTATCCACACGTGCACACACATACCAGTGTAACATACGAGGTATGGATATTTATAATAAATCCCTTGGTAAATAGAAATTTTGAAAATGAAATACCCCCCACAACACTGCCATTAGGTCTACGGAGATTTCATTTAATGGTACCTGGTTTTGTAAAATGGCTACTTCCTTCTAGATCTAGAGTTTAACGTAGTGATTGAATCATGACAATTTTGATAGTCATAAATGAATTCTAGTTTCCTTTGTGGAAAAAAGAGCTGAAGTATGTTCCTAAACTTGCCATGTTGTTAGGTTGGAACTTTTTCCCTGTGCATCACTTAGATGAAATTAATTTCTATATCGTCACATTTCAGTTCACTTTTACATCTTTTATTTTTTTTTTCTCTTTTGCTAACCAGTTGAGAAGTCTGAGAACTTTGTGAGTTCACAGGGTGAGTCCATTGTTCTTGGCTAGGAAGTAGGGGGTCTTTTCCTGCAGTTTATTGGCATTTCAAGGCTTCTTTTCTGCTGACTATTGCTTCCCATAGAGAGAACACAAACATCCAGTTAGTGGGAGTCAACTATCCTAAAAAATGACGCAATGGGTCACATCTGTTGTAGTCACACACTAGTTCGGGGTATCAGAAATGTACATTCCAGTAATCGGCGTTTAGACATTATGCACTATTTTTGTTAAAATATATTTGAATGACAATATCCATTTCAATATAGGTTTCTTTGATATGAAGGCTGGTGTACCTCATAGGCAGTTATTTTGGAACTGAATACTTCAAAATAAGGCTGTTATTAGAGGTATCTTCTACAGAGAGTTAAGTGAAATAGTTGCCATTCCCTCCCACCCTGAAAAAAAAAAAGAGAGAAAATGTTGGCTCCATTTCTACGGTTTTTGGTGGGGTTATGCATGAAAGTTACTCATCTCCTCTATATATTTGTGTTGTTGCTTTGGTTGCTGGTCTGTTCTTTCCTTTGGGCTTACAGTGCTTTACAGTTCCGTTTATTGGACATTAAACACATGCGATTAGAGAACAGTCTTGAAATACACTCCTGAGTTATTCCATAGCTTCCTTTTCTTAATTTTAATCCTGGTGGTCTCGTACTTGTG
Organism: Galago senegalensis; assembly: GCA_963575145.1. NCBI lineage: Eukaryota > Metazoa > Chordata > Mammalia > Primates > Galagidae > Galago > Galago senegalensis. Next base: position 4,829 of record CAUYTI010132734.1, on the reverse strand, counting down.
ATTTTAAATTGTCTGAATTATTGAGTGGTGTATTATGTAACCCCCTTCTTTCCTTTTTTAATTTCCAGAGACAGTGCCCATTTCGTTTTGGTTTATAAAAATGTACATTTTTTGTTTATTGTTACAATTTGTCCATGTTGTGTTTTCTAGCCAATAAACTGTTTCTTGCAGCTGTGATTGATCTTGTTTTACTGAGACTTGGTCTTGAAAAGTAAAAAATCTCCAGGGCTGGACATTTAAGTTTCTTGAGGATTAATTCTGATAATCATTTTTTATCACATCAAATTAACTCATTGTGATGGAATATGTGGCTCTTGGCAGACAGAAATAACTAAGAGAATTAAAAGGATCTATAAATGTTTTCGTAGAAATCCCATTCCATTTGGGGAACGTGGTCCTATTGTCGTAGCTTACTGAAAACTGTTCTGGTTATTGTTACCATGGAATGTGTGCCCTCAGAAAACCCATTTCAATGAATCCAGGGCGAACTGTGCTCTCCAGTTGTTCTTGTTGTCTTGGGATCTTACAAAAAGGCACGTGCCTGGTTACATCTGTTGTGTGGCTTTGTACACATCTCACTAGGATTGATTGGCTGTTGAGTTTGGGGGGCAGAAGTTCATTGAGCCACTCTAGATTGTGCTGGGAGGTTGTTCCTGCAGTCATTTGCCTTGTGTTGGTTCCAGGGAAGCTGCCCGGGAGTGTCGCAGGAAGAAGAAAGAATATGTCAAATGTCTTGAAAATCGTGTGGCTGTGCTTGAAAACCAAAACAAGACTCTCATTGAGGAACTCAAGGCCCTCAAAGATCTTTATTGCCATAAAGCAGAGTAACTGTCTTTGACTTGGACCTTGTTTACTATGAACTCTAATCAAGGCAGGAGATGCAGCAATTTCTACTAATAATTGCCATGTGGACTTGTGTGGAAGGGACACTTGTGACCCTTAAGAATCCAGTTTGGCTTAGTGTTTGAAATTGAATTGGGAATGTCGTTCCAAGATTTGGAATGCCAACCATGATTGTATTTACCAAGCTTATTTCAATCTGTTTTGTCAATAGCATGCAAAAAAAAAAAAAATGTCTTGTTTTGCCCTTGTGCTTCTGCTTTTTGCAGGGAAGCTGCTAAAGAATGTCGACGTCGAAAGAAAGAATATGTAAAATGTCTGGAGAGTCGAGTTGCAGTGCTGGAAGTCCAGAACAAGAAGCTTATAGAGGAACTTGAAACCTTGAAAGACATTTGCTCTCCCAAAACAGATTAGTAGAAATATTTAACTATGAACTGATTTTGAACGCAATACAATATATAGCCGGCAAGAATTATGGCTTTTTTTTTCTTTCCTTTGTATCATTCATCTATTCTCTAATCTCTTAACATTCCTAAAGTGCTTCACTGTACGTAGTTAAATCTTAGGTATGACTTCAATTTTTTAAAAAGAGACAAACTGTAAAAAAAAAAAAATGTATGTAACAAACTCTTAAAATGCAATATTTGTAAGACTTGTTCCAATGCCACATAATTGCAGTTCCCAATCTCTTGTGTCATGAATAGTGTCCTAGGCAATAAAATTTTTTGCAGGTCTTTAAAAACAAATCATTTTAGGAAAGGATGATCAAAAATAATGCACCCAGCAGGACAATAAAAGTGAAACCCAAAACAGAACTCAGGAAAGAATTGAAAGAAAGCGTATATCTAATGACAGACCTAGATGAGAATAATAGCCTAGAAGCGAATTTATGCATTTGCAGATTTTTATATCAGTTGCTTTATAAAGAAAACATTGTATTGCTGTCCTTGAATGCCATAGTTGAAGAGAGTTTCTAATAGAACCATGTTGGCTGCACTTTGTAGTATTTGGTGCTCATTTAAATATGAACATTTACTATGGTTTTTAACTCTATTGTGTAATATAAGAGACCTTGCAGAAGTTCTTTTTTTTAGACACAGAGTCTTACTTTGTCACCCTCAGTAGAGTGCTGTGACGTCACAGCTCACAGCAGCCTCAAACTCTGGGGCTTAAGCAATCTCTTGCCTCAGCCTCCCAATTAGCTGGGACTTCAGGTGCCCATCACGACACCTAGCGATTTCTTGGTTGTAGTTGTCAATTGTCGTTTGGCAGGCCTGGGCTGTATTCTAACCCAGCAGCTCTGGTGTACGTGGCGGGCACCCTAGCCTCCGAGGTACAGGTGCCAAGCCTTGCAGAAGTTCTTACTATCAGTCTGATATTACCTAGTGAAAGTGACAAGATACGTTTATATCTGGAATGAGCAGAAAGCCTGTTAGGATTGCATTGCATACCTTCGAGAGTACAAGCTGATTTCTGCACTGTGTCTCCATCCTGGAAAATGCTCTTCTGCCATCTCAGGATGGCCCCAGAGTTTCCTAAGGAGAGCACAGCAATGATTAGAAATTCTGCCTTTTCAGGGCAGCGTCCATAGCTCAGTGGGTAGGCTGCTGGCCACATGCACTGAGACAGGCAGGTTCAAACCTGGCCCCAGGCCAGCTAAAACAAAAATGACAACTGCAACCAAAAAAAAAAAAAAAAAGTAGCTGGGTGTTGTGATGTCACCTGTAGTCCCAGCTACTTGGGAGGCTGAGGCAAGAGAATCGTTTAAGCCCAAGAGTTTGAGGTTGCCGTGAGCTGTGACACTACAGCACTCTACCCAGGGCAACAGCTTGAGACTCTGTCTCAAAAAAAGAAAGAAAGAAATTCAACCATTGCAAACACTAGACCTTTCTGTAGATGGTCTAGAGGTCTTCTACTGGGGGCCTCTACTCTGAGGTTTAGCTAACAACCGCAGGAATTTTAAAGTAAAAACAAAAACAATCCCAAATGTTATTTTTCATCTCAGAACAGCTTGAAGTCCATGTTAGGTCAAATAGTCGCAGGTCAGCACATTCAGCTGAAGTTCATTACAACTGAGATAGCAACGTCATTACTGGCAGCTGCATTTCATCGTTTTTTATAAGCAGCAGCTTCAAGGTACAATAAGCCCAAAACCCTACCCAGATTCCTTGTTGCCTCTCAGTCACAAACTTTTCTTGAATGCCTACTGTGTGCTAAACGCGGCTGTATTTGCTACTGGAGCTTCTGCTCGGTTAAGGATGCCCTCTCCTCTGTCCCAGCCCCCTGTCACAGCTGGAACTGCCCAGTGTGGGTAGGGAGGTACCAGAGCAGGAGGCGGTGCCCACAGCTTCCTGCTGCTGCTTCCCTGGGTCACTGAAATTCTTTCCCTGGTCTGTGTCTCCCAGAAATCAAGGTGTGTCATTTGTGACTTTCTTTAAAAATATTTATTCTTCTTTCAGAGTCTGAGCTCTGAATTTCTTTTATCTCAATTTGGGTCTTTTCTTCTACAGAGAATGAGGAATGAAGACAGGAAGAGAAAGAGGGAAGGAAACCCTTGGGTTTCAGCTGAAGGGCAACAGTGCTCCTCATTCATTCATTCAGAGAGTGTGGATCAGCTGTGCGCTTGGAGTGGCAGACAGAGAGGGAGATACTAGATAGAAGGAGTGGATGAGATGTAAAAAGTTAGAGGCAGTATGTGAATTCCAGAACTCCAGAAAAGCGTAGGCAGGGATTAAAGAAAAAACCTCACGTAGGAAGTAGATTTCGAACTGGGCCTCCAAGTAACTGATGGTGCCAGGCAGGAGGGCGTTTAGGCAGGAACCATGGAGCACACACGCTGCTCCAGAGAGCTGGTGCCTGGGGAATGGAAGGAGGTTGAGTTAGCACTCAGCAAGAGTGAGTTTCATTTAAAAAGGAGGAGGAGGCTCGGCGCCTGTGGCTCAAGTGACTAAGGCGCCAGCCACATACAACTAAAGTGGCGGGTTCAAATCCAGCCCGGCCCGCCAAACAACAATGATGGCTGCAACCAAAAAAAAATAGCCAGGTGTTGTGGCGGGAGCCTGTGGTCTCAGCTACTTGGGAAACTGAGGCAGGAGACTCGCTTGAGCCCAGTAGTTGGAGGTTGCTGTGAGCTGTGATGCCACAGCACTCTACCCAGGGGGACAGATTGAGGCTCTGTCTCAAAACAAAAAAAGAAAAAAAGGAGGAGGAGAGAGAGAATGAGGGTGTGTGCCTGTGTGCGCTCTGTACGTCACATTGTTTCAGAGAAAGGGAACTGTATCCAATGTCTTGGGACCACAGGTAATAGTAGAAGTTTTCCCTTCTCAAACCTAGTGGGTTAAACAATAAGAAAAGCATATTGGGGCGGCGCCTATGGCTCAGAGGAGTATGCTGGAGGTGGCAGGTTCAAACCTAGCCCCAGCCAAAAACTGCAAAATAATAATAATAATAATAAAATAATTAATTAATTAAATAGAAATTTTTTTGAAAAGCATATTACCTCACACAACAAGAAATCCAGTGGTGAGAAATTTTAGGATTGCTAATTTAGTGATATCACGACAGCATCATGAGCCGACTTTCTCCCGCTCTTGTTGCTGGGTGCCTGATCCTAATATTGCTGACACAGTTCCAGGTGGCAGAGATGTAAAAAGATGCCACTTTTTTTTTCTTTTCTTTTTTTTTTTTCCTGTAGCGTCATGAGAGTAAGGAAAATATGGCCAGACCTGGTGGCTCACACCTGTAATCCCAGCACTCTGGGAGGCTGAGGCAGGTGGATTGCCCTGAGCTCACAGGTTGGAGACCAGCCTGAGCCAAAGGGAGACCTCGTCTCTAAAAATAGGCAGGCGTGGCTCGGCGCCTATAGCTCAACCGGCTAAGGCGCCAGCCACGTACACCTAAGGTGGCGGGTTCGAATCCCCAGCCCGGACCTGCCAAACAACAATGATGGCTGCAACCAAAAAATAGCCGGGCGTTGTGGCGGGCGCCTG
>CAUYTI010132728.1:0-10863 GCA_963575145.1 Galago senegalensis | reverse complement strand
TTGTGGTGGGCGCCTGTGGTCCCAGCTACTTGGGAGGCTGAGGCAGGAGACTCGTGTGAGCCCAGGAGTTGGAGGTTGCTGTGAGCTGTGATGACATGGCACTCTACCCAGGGGGACGGCTTGAGGCTCTGTCTCAAAAAAAAAAAAAATAAGTGATGGAATCTGATTCTTTTTATTTATTTATTTATGTTTTTTTTTGAGACAGAGCCTCAAGCTGTCCCCTGGGGTAGAGTGCCTTGGCATCACAGCTCACAGCAACCTCCAACTCCTAGGTTTGAGTGAGTCTCCTGCCTCAGCTTCTCAAGTAGCTGGGACCACAGGCGCCCACCACAATGCCCAGGCTATTTTTTGGTTGCAGCTGTCATTGTTGTTTGGTGGGCCCAGGCTGGATTCAAACCCACCACCTCAGGTGTATGTGGCTGGTGCCTTAGTCACTTGAGCCACAGGTGCCAAGCCATTATTTTTATTTTTATCTTCTCATTTTTATTTTTTTATTTTTTTGAGATAGAGTCTCACTATGTTGCCCTTGTTAGAGTGCCATATCATCACAGCTCACAGCAACCTTAAACTCTTGGGCTTAAGGGATTCTCTTGCCTCAATCTCCCAGGTAGCTCAAAGGAGTAGGGCTCTGGCCCCACATACCAGAGGTGGTGGGTTCAAACTAGCCAAGCACCTACCACAATACCCAGCTAATTTTTGTTTCAGTTGTCACTGTTGTTTAGCTGGCCCAGGCCAGGTTCGAACTTGCCAGCTTCAGGGTATGTAGCTGGTGCCATAACCACTGTGCTATGTGCACCAAGCCTATTTTTATTTTTTATTTTTTGAGACAGAATCTTACTTTGTCACCCTCAGTAGAGTGCTATGACGTCATAGCTCAAAGCAACTTCAAACTCTTGGGTTCAAGTTATTCTCTTGCCTCAGCCTCCCAAGTAACTGGGACTCCAGGCACCTGCCTCAACAACCAGCTACTTTTAGAGACACTGTCTCACTCTGGCTGAGGCTGGTTTCAAACTCCTGAGCTCAGGCAATCCACCTGCCTCAGAGTGCTTGGATTACAGGTATGAGCCACCATGCCCGCCTGGAATCTGTTTTTCTGGGATGGAGCAGCCAGGCTTACCTTGTGGTGCTCCTCAGCCTCGCTGGGGAGATGGGCTCTGTTCATGCTGTGACTCTGGCCTGAGAAGCCAGTCCCGCCCTGCTCCTCATCAGAGAAGGACTTGGCAGCTGGCATCCGCCCACAGAGATTCTGCTCCTCCTCACTCTGGAGCACGTGCGACCGGAGCTGCCTGCCAATGCCAGCCAGCCTCCCCAGACGCTCGTTGGGCTGGAAGTGTGGGCCATCCAGGGTCCTCCAGCACTCGGGGCAAGACAAAGGTTTGTTATGTTCCTCCCAGCTCTTGAGGAGACACATGAGACAAAAGCTGTGCCCACACTCGGTGGTCACTGGGCTGCTGAAATAGTCCAAGCAGATGAAACAGGTCAGTTCTTCCCTAAGGTTCTCCATCAAATCTGCTGTAGACATTTTCTCAAGGATGGATATCGCGGTGGGGTTATGCTTCTATTCTGGGATTAGAAAGGTCCTCCCGATGGTCCTGCTACGTTGAGTAAAAAGTGGGTGATCCGTTGCTATGTTGTTATCTCCTCTGTGCCTGATACACCAACTGACATACACTCTCTCAACACAAAGCCAATTGTGACTCAATGTGGAACTCCTGTACACTGGGCTCATCATCAAACCCAAACTTTTATTGCCTCTCTGTTAGTTAACATTTTGAGAGTTGATTATTATATATAAGCCTGCGAAACCATTTAAACACAGTGGTTTGGGGGCTGGAAGTTTGGGTATTTCGGTGTAAACTAGTACAAAGGTTTAAACAATGATGATCTATCATAATATCTGAATTGAAAATATGGTCCCAGTCTCTTGGGAAACTCCACTTACCACCTACCTGAGACCTAGAAGAAGAAAACTATAGGCTGGGCATAGTGGGTCACACCTGTGGTCCCAGCACTCTGGGAGGCCAAGGCAGGCGGATCCCTTGAGCTCAGGAGTTTGAGACCAGCCTGAGCAAGAGCAAGACCCTGTCACTACTAAAAATAGAAAAATTAACTGGGAATGCTGGCAGGTCCCTATAGTCCCAGCTACTCTGCAGGCTGAGGCAGGAGGATCACTTGATCCCAGGAGTTTGAGGTTGCTGTGAGCTATGCTGATGCCACGGCACTGTACCTAGGCTGACAGAGTGAGACTCTGTCTCAAAAAGCAAAACCAAAGAAAGAAGACTGTAGATATAATATATATTCTTTCTCTCATTAAGCTCTTTTCTCAGCTTGACCTAAAGCTAAATACTCCTTTATCAAGTGCTATGTGCTTTAATCTCATTCATCCTAACAAAAAAGAGAACTATTCCATTGAAGTATTCCTGGACGTCAGATAGTCCATTTACGTATTACTGGACTTCAGATGCACAAAGGATCGCCAGGGTCAGGTGTCTTCCTCTGCTTTGCAGACTGTGGTATACTCACCCATCTGAGTGAATGGCATCTAAAATGATGTTCTTGTTGGAAGTTGCCTCAGGAGGCCATCACGGTACAGAGGAGATTGAAGAGGTCTATTTTTAGGATGGATTTAATTTTTCTCATGTCTAGACAAGATCCTCTCAAACCTCTTATTCTCCATCAGTTCTTTTCTGGACAGAAATTAAATGTGAAGACTTTTTTTTTCTTTTGACCCATGAAAAAGTGAATGGCTAGGATGGAGATTGTAATCAGTGACTACTAGGAGTAGTGTCAAATGCTATAGACTCACGTGTCATCTTCTCAGGAGTCAGTTCTCATCATGGTCACCATATGCCAGGAGGTGGGATCATAAAAGGTCTTCCCCAGAGTTGCCGAGTGTGACCCGACTCATGGTACCATATTGCTGCTTCCCCTCCATCACTCTGACCATTGGCAACCTCCTGAAGGTCTCCATTACCCAAGTTATTCTGTTAATTTCTGCCTGATTTTCAGGGCTCTCGCTGTTATTTCTTTCCCACTTTTGTCCAACAGGATGTTTTATGTTTTCTTACCTTTTCTTTTTCTTTTTTTTGGACTCTGTCACCCTGAGTAGAGTGCACAGTGTCACAGCTCACAACAACCTCAAACTTCCAAACTCAAGCAATCTTCCTGCCTCAGCCTCCTGAGTAACTGGGACTCCAGGCACCCACCATAATGCCCGGCTAGTTTTTCTATTTTTAGTAGAGGCAGGTGTCTTGCTCTTGCTCAGGCTGGTCTCTAACTCCTGAGCTCCAAGAATCTTCCCACCTGGGTCTACCAGAGTGCTGAGATCACAGGCATGAGCTATCGCAACCAGCCCTGTTTTCTTATCTTGAACTTTGGAAAAAAGAAGTTTTCTGGTTCCGGAATGTCTCTTTCTCCATTTTCTTTCCTCCTGGTTGAAACTCATCTTTCTGAAGGCATTAAAGTAAAACTGTTTGAATCATACAGCCTTTGTATGGTTTATGAGAATTATTGGGGTGAGAATTAAGCCAAGAAATAGACACAATTCTAGCAAAGAATTATAGTATCATAAACAGGAGAGGTGGCATCAGCTGGCATCATGAGGCCTCCACTGGGGAGACTGCTTGCACAACTTCAAAATATTGTTAGGAGCTAGTCTTACATAAGGGTCCAACAGAAAAAAAAATCTACAACACAGACTGCCACGACGGTATAAAGAATTCATGAACTGGGTGGCTTCTGTGGCTCAGTGAGTAGGGCGCTGGCCCCATATACTGAGGGTGGCAGTTCAAACCCGCCCCTGGACAAACTGCAACAAAAAATAGCCAGGCACTGTACTGTGGTCCCAGCTACTTGGGAGGCTGAGGCAACAGAATTGCCTAAGCCCAAAACTCTGTCTCAAAAAAAAAAAAAAAAATTCATAAACTATTGGTTGGGCACAGTGGCTCATGCCTGTAATCCCAGGACTCTGGGAGGCCGAGGTGGGTGGATTGTTTGAGGCCAGGAGTTTGAGACCAGTTTGAGCTAGAGTGAGATCCTGTCTCTACTAAAAATAGGAAAATTAGCTGAGCAAGGTGGCAGGTGCCTGCAGTCCCAGCTACTCAGGAGGCTGAGCCAGGAGGATCACTTGAGCCGAGGAGTTTGAGGTTGCTGTGAGGTAGGCTAAGGTCATAGCATTCTAGGCTGGGTGACAAAATGAGACCCTGTCTCAAAAAAGAAAAGAAAACCATAAACTTATCATTTGCATTCAGTGTGTGATTCCCACACAAACCCTGAAGGAATCCTTGACATGGAGCAGAATCATTAGGTAAGCGTCACAGTAGAGCTGTGGAGCGTCACAGAGCTGGCATTCCAACTGGGAACAGGGAGACGGAATGTTCCATATTCTAACTGCACTGACCTATTCCACCCCATTTCTTTCTTCCAGACTCCTTTCTTTTATAACCATGTCTTAATCCTCTGTAACCTGAAGAATTCTTTGCACATAGCAAAAGCCCAATTTATCTGTAAATTAGCTTTATTTATGTATTTATTTGTTTATTTGAGAGTGCCATGGTGTTACAGCTCACAGCAACCTCAAACTCTTGGGTTTAGGCAATTCTCTTGTCTCAGCCTCCCAAGTAGCTGGGACTACAGGCACCCGCCACAACACTCAGCTATTTTTTTTGTTGCAGTTGTCATTGTTGTTTAGCTGGCCTGGGCTGGGTTCAAACTTGCCAGCCTTGGTTTATGCAGCTGGTGCCCTACTCACTGAGCTATAATAGGTGTCACCCCGTAAATTAGCTTTATGTGAACAAAGAAGCTGGGGGCAGTGGCTCACTCCTATAAGCCCAGCAGTCTGCAAGGCAGAAGAATTCCTTCCGCTTGGGAGTGTGAGGCCAGACTTAGTAAGAGGAAGCCCCTATCTCTACTAAAAATAGAAAAACTAACTGGGTGTTGTGGCAGGTGCCTGTAGTCCCAGCTACTCTGGAGGCTGAGACAGGAGGATTACTTGAGCCCAGGAGTTTGAAGTTGCTGTGAGCTATGATGACACCACAAGACATTAGCCAGGGTGACAGAGTGACAAATATTTTGTTTTAAAGCCTGGTTTTAAAAAGACAATTGACCCTTGAATGGTGCTGGGGTCAGAAACACTGACCTCCTGAGTAGTCAAAAAATCCATGTATAACTTTTGACTACTAATAGCCTACTATTGACAAAACCTTAACTACTAATAGCCTACTATTGACAGAAGCATTGGGAAGCCCTACTGATAACAGTCAATTAGCACGTATTTTGTATGTGATATGCATTTTACTGTATTCTTCCTATAAAGTAAGCTAGAGAAAAGGAAATATTAATAATAAAATCATAAAAATGGGAAAATGTACTTGCTATTTATTAAGAAGTGGATATTTATTAGAAGTGGATAATCATGAACTTTTTTTAAAAAATTAATTATTTTTTTTTCTCTTTTTTTGAGACAGAATCTCACTCTATCCCCCAGGCTAGAGTGCCTGGCAACATTATAGCTCAAGAAACCTCTGATTCCTGGTCTCAAGGGATTCTCTCACCTCAGCCTCCCAAGTAGCTGAGACTATAGGTGCCCACCATCATGCCCAGCTAGTTTTTCTGTTTTTAGTAGAGATAAGGGTCTTGCTCTTGCTGAGGCCGGTCTCGAACTCCTGAAGTCAAGGGATCCTCCTGCCTCGTCTCCCAGAGTGCTGGGATTACAGTGCAGCCCCCTCGCCCAGCCCCAGCATGAAGCTCTTCATCCTCACCCTCTTTGTGTCCAGCAGGCTGAGGAGGAGGAGGAAGAGGAGGGATAGATCTTGCTGTCTCAGGAGTGACAGGGGAGGAAAAGGTGGTGGAAGGGGCAGCGGAAGCAGGAGAGGCAGGGACACTCCATGCCACTTTTACTGAGAAAAATTCACACATCAGTCGACCCTCGAGGTTCAAACCTGTGGGGTTCAAGGATCAGTTGCATCTCTGACATTTCATATGAACATCCGCCTATGCTCAGTGGTTCGGGCACTGGCCACATACACCTGGACTGTCAGGTTTGAACCTGGCCCAGGTCTGCTAAATGACAATGGCAACTACAACAAAAAAATAGCTGGTGTTGTAGTCCCAGCTACTCGGGAGGCGGAGGCAAGAGAATCGCCTAAGCCCAAGAGCCGGAGGTTATGAGCTATGCCATCATAGCACTCTACCAAGGGTGACAGCTTGAGACTCTGTCTCAAAAAAAAAAAAAAAAAAAGAAAAGAAAAAGACATATTATTTGACATACTGTTTAGGAAAAGCAGGGGTAACCATCTGGAAAAATGAACAAAGTTGATCTCTACCAAACTTGCACCAAAGTGCCTTCCAGATGGATGTATACAGTTTAACTGTGTTTATTTGTCCATTTCCCCCTCTAATTATCAATTTCTACTAATGTTATTTCCTTCTATATTGCTTTTCTCAACTTATTTCTACATCATTTTATTTTTATGTGTGTTTGTGTTCTGAGTTAGCAAGTAAGGATCCTATGTGTTAAACATAATGGCCAAAACACGGACCACATCATAGCAGAAGGTAATTGGTAACACAGTAGAAATTGGAAATGGAATATATAGGAAAGAGCTTTTTTTTTTTTAAGCATGATGCAGAACATAGACACCAATAAGGAAATGATTAATAAATTTAAATAACTACAAATTGAAGATTTCCTATACAACAGGATAAACAAATAACCGAATACATTTTTATAAAATGACAATGTGGGAAACAGAATTAGCAACACATGTCAAATACATAAATTAAGACAATAATTTACAGAAAGGTATAGTTACAAATAATAGTTCAGGTGTAATAACTCACACCTGGGATCCCAGCATTCTGGGAGGCTGAGGTGGGAGGATTGCTTCAGCTCTGTAGTTTGATCAGCCTGACCCTATCTCTACTAAAAATACAAAAATTAGCTGGGTATGGTGATGGACACCTGTCGTCCCAGCTACGGGGGAAGCTGAGGCAGGAGGATCGCTGGAATCCAGGAGTTTGAGGTTGCACTTTAGCCTGGGTGAGAGAGTGAGACTCTGTTTAAGTAAGTAAACAAGTAAATAAATAAATACCTAATTCAGTTCTAAAATACTCAATTTTACAAATAGGTCACAGCAGTGGAGGATAGATCTGCGGAGCGGAGGCCCAGGTCCTGCCACTGCAACCAGCCCCTCCTGCGCAGTTGCCTATGTGAGCCCTTGAGGGCTGCTGTCTAGAGCTCTGATAACTCTCCCCTCTTGCTTGAGGATTTAAGGGGAAGTGCCCTGGTTGTTTCTGGACAATAAAGCTAGATTGTTTTTTCCCTTGCTTTAAGAAACATTGAATGTTGAAAATGTTCTTGTTTCAGGCTTCATGCTGAGTTCTTTATGTACTTTACCTCTTAAAGAAATAAAAAGAAGTCACAAGGAAATTGTATCATTTGGGAGGTCTGAACAGAAATCTTCTAAAACCAGTTCAAACAAATATGGACAAATAAGAATTTACAAAACAGGGCCTAAATTATGGGGGGACTATTAAGAAAAGGGGTGCCTTTTCTAACTTCTTTCCCCTTTTATCATACAGATTTTAGGATTTGAGATCACTAGAGATAAATAATTTTAATTTCTTCCATTGAATAGGATTTAATATTGGCAAAGGATAATGGCAGATTAAAAAAACCTTTAAGTTTAAGAGGCGGTGTCTGTGGCTCAATGAGTAGGGTGCTGGCCCCATACACCGAGGGTGGTGGGTTTGAACCCGGCCCCAGCCAAACTGCAACAAAAAATAGCCGGGCATTATGGCAGGCACCTGTAGTCTCAGCTACTTGGGAGGCTGAAGCAAGAGAATCACCTAAGCCCAAGAGCTGGAGGTTGCTGTGAGCTGTGATGCCATGGTACTCTACCAAGGGTGACAAAGTAAGACTGTCTCTTTAAAAAAAAAAAAAACCTTTAAGAGTTAAAGGTCACTTGTTCTATTTTGCTTCTGTTATATGACTTCTTGAGACTTCTATCAATTTTTTTTTTTTTTTTGAGACAGAGTCTCACTCTGTCATCTGGGTAGGGTGCTGTGATGTCATAGCTCACAGCAACCTCAAACTCCTAGACTCAAAGATCCTCCTGCCTCAGCCTTCCAAGTAGCTAGGACTATAGGTACCCCCTACTATGCTCAATTGATTTTTGTATTTTTAGTAGAGATGGGGTCTAGCTCCTTCTTAGGCTGGTCTAGAACTCCTGAGCTCAAGGGATCCACCCACCTCGGACTCCCAGAGTGCTGGAATTACAGGTGTGAGCCACCTTGCCCAACTTCAGACTTATATCATTCAATTGTGCAGAAATTATTAAGTAATTTTAAGTTCTGAATGATGATATACCCTGTAGATTAGAAAATAAATTATCAATCCACATTAGGCTAGTAGTTTATGGTTAAGAAAATTGATGCTTATGTGGACACAGATTGCGTCCTCATCTTTTTAATAATGAAGTCATTTTTCTGCTTTTCTTAAGAAAACCTTGGCCAGGTGCAATGGCTCATACCTGTAATCCTAGCACTCTAGGAGACCAAGGAGGGCGGATTGCTTGAGCTCACGAGTTTTAGACCAGCTTTAACAAAAGAGAGACCCCATCTCTACTAAAAATAGAAAAAAAACTGAGGCAAGAGGATCTTGTGAGCCCAAGAGTTGGAGGTTGCTATAGGCTATGATGCCATGGCACTCTTCCCAAGGTAGAGACAGCTTGAGGCTCTGTGTCAGAAAAAAAAAAAAGAAAACCTTAATATTTATTCATAAGACTCTTTATCTCTCACCAAAAAGTGGTATCTTGGACTACTCGGTGGCTCACACCTATAATCCTAGCATTCTGGAAGGCTGAAGCCAAGGATCTCTGGAAGTCAGAAGTTTAAGACCAGCCTGCCCAAGAGCAAGGCCCCATCTCTACTAAAAATAGAAAAACTGGCTCACCTCCTGTGCTCAGTGGCTAGGGCTCTAGCCACATACACCAAAGCTGGCAGGTTGGAATCCAGCCTGGGCCTGTCAAACCACAATAACAACTACAACCAAAAAATATCTGGGCATTGTGGTGGGTGGCTGTAGTCCTAGCTACTTGGGAGGCTGAGGCAAGAGAAAGGCTTAAGCCCAAGAGTTTGAGGTTGCTGTGAGCTGTGATGCCCCGGCACTCTACTGAGGGTGACATAGTGAGACTCTTTCTCTAAATAAATAAATATAGAAAAACTAACCAAGTTAGTTAGTTTTAGTTGGCAGGTGCCTGTAGTCCCAGTCCTTGGGAGGCTGAGGCAAGAGGATGGCTTGAGCCCATGACTTTGAGGTTGCTGTGAGCTATAATGACACCACAGCACTCTACGCAGGGTAACGGAGTGAGACTGTCTCAAAAAAACAAAAACAAAAAAGAAATCAACTGCAGAGGGCGGTGCCTGCAGCTCAGTGGGTAGGGCAGCAGCCCCATATGCCAAGGGTGGTGGGTTTGAACACCTCTCCTCCTCCCGGCCAGCTAAAACAGCAATAACAACTGCAACAACAACAACAACAACAACAACAACAACAACAAAAAGAAAGAAAGAAAAACAGAAAGAAAAGAAAAGAAAAAAAGAAAGAAAAGAAATCAACTGCAGGGCTCAAAGCAGCATTTTTCTATAACACAAAGTGAGGCAATTGTTTTACTATGACAAGAAAACTGCACTGGTTCAAACAAGACATTTTCCATGCATGTGGAAGTTGGGTTCCAAGAAAAGAACCAAATTTGGAGCCAATTGCATGAGCCATTGGTGTGGTAATCTCTCTACCGCCTTGAAGACCATTCAGCCTACGCACTTCATGGCCCAGGGTGACCAGATGCTGCCACAGAGATGCTGCTTTTGGGGTCTCTATGTGCCTTTTGCCCTTGCCACATAACTTGTCAGCCTCAACCCTTTCCCAAACCTCCTGCCCAATAACTTTCACTTGTGGTAAAAGCTGAATCAACAGCTGCCCTTTGTTTATGTTTTTACTGTTAGAAGTTCGAATGTCTTTGATTCCACATGTGGCTCTTTTTTTAAAAGGTTGTTAACTTTTTTACAAGCATCTGGTTTGAGTTGCATTGGGATTGAGTGTTCTGGCCCGACACATACAGAATCGCCATTATTTTTAGTACATGATTTTGGCAGAGTGAGGTGTCTCTTTGTTTGTTTTTAAGGAATAATATATTGCATGTAGCACACATGGCCATATATGGAAAAATGAAGCTTTGCATCAAGATCAAACTCTAGATTTAAATGAAGGACACTTGAGAATACCAACAGCCAAGGAAATGCAACATCCAGCAAGGGACCTGTGCTTACGATGCTGGGAGGGAGGGAGGGAGCTTTCACGGTTTGGTAACAGAAAGCTAGAAGGGTTACAAGGCCACTGATGAGTGAGTAAGAATCAGTGAGCCCCACCAGAGGCAGGTCCAAGTCAGTATCCCTTTGGGTTTTTTTTTTTTTTTTTGAGACAGAGCCTCAAGCTGTCCCCCTGGGTACAGCTCACAGCAACCTCCAACTCCTGGGCTCAAGCGAGTCTCCTGCCTCAGCCTCCCAAGTAGCTGGGACCACAGGCGCCCACCACAACGCCCGGCTATTTTTGGTTGCAGCCGTCATTGTTGTTTTGGCGGGTCCCGGCTGGGGATTCGAACCCTCCACCTTAGGTGTATGTGGCTGGCGCCTTAGCCAGTTGAGCTATAGGCGCCGAGCCTGGGTTTTTTTTTTTCCATATTTATATGAATTTATGTTTATATATGACAATTGAACAGAGTTAAAAAAGATAATTCTGAATGGCAAACCAGACCTCACTGGCATTTCTAAGTTTTTGGACAAATGAACTCTCTCTTCCCCTCAACT
>CAUYTI010132727.1:0-17526 GCA_963575145.1 Galago senegalensis | reverse complement strand
TGAGTCTCCTGCCTCAGCCTCCCAAGTAGCTGGGACCACAGGCACCCGCCACAACGCCTGGCCATTTTTTGGTTGCAGCCATCATTGTTGTTTGGCGGGCCCGGGCTGGGGATTTGAACCCGCCACCTTAGCTGTATGTGGCTGGCGCCAATTTTAGTAATTCTTGAGATTACAGACTAGTATTTCATTGCTTTTTCTTCTATTATGGAAAATTGAAAATGAACAAAAATTATCAAGTGATATGATGACCCTCTCTCATACCCCTATCGTCAGCTTCAACTCATGGTTAATTTTGATTGATAAATAGCCTCCATCTTTTCCCTCCTAAATTATCTTAAAGCAAATTGCAGACCTGCTTTCTCTCTTTTTTTGAGACCAAGTCTCACTTTGTCACCCTCGGTAGAGTGCCATGGTGTCATAGGTCACAGCGACCTCACACTCTTGGGTTCAAGAGATTATCTTGCCTGAGCATCCCAAGTAGCTGGGACTATAGGTGACTGACACAATACACGGCTATTTTTAGAGATGGAGGTCTCGCTCTTGCTCAGACTGGTCTCAAAAATGTGAGCTTAGGTGATCCACCACCTCCGAGAATGCTGGGATTATAGGCATGAGCCACTGTGCCTGTTCAAACCTGCTTTCTTCTTTATAGATATTTTATCCATAAATATTTCAGTATGTGTCTCTGAAAAATAAGGACCTAAATAAACAACAATTCCTTAGTATCTTCAAATTTCTAGTTCTCAGATTTCCAGTTGTCTCTTAAGTATCATAATATATTTTTATAGTCTTAATTGATTGAATCAGGGTACAAATAAGGGTGTATGTAATAGATTGGTTGAAATGTAACTTATGTCTTTTTTTTTTTTTTTTTGAGACTTAGCCTCAAGCTATCCCCCTGGATAGAGTGCTGTGGCGTCACAGCTCACAGCAACCTCCAACTCCTGGGCTCAACTCCTGAGTCTCCTGCCTCAGCCTCCCAAGTAGCTGGGACCACAGGTGCCTGCCACAATGCCTGGCTATTTTTTGGTTGCAGCTGTCATTGTTGTTTGGCGGGTCTGGGCTGGATTCGAACCCACCATTTAGGTGTATGTGGCTGGCGCCTTAGCCACTTGAGCCACAGGTGCCGAGCCAACTTATGTCTTTTTAATCTGTGGGTCCCTTTAGATTTCTCTCTTTTGTTTGGATAAAATATAAAATAGGTGGAGACTAGAGTCACACCTAAGGGCTGGCAGGAAGGGAGTAATGAGGTGAGTGGGCTCTATGACTGAGCAGTACAGACGAGCAGTCCCACTCTGAAGATCCAGACTCTGAGCTGCTCCAAAATCCAATGAGTGACAACGTGATACTATGTGAGTGACTGAGTAGTGACATTTTTGTTTCCTGGTGGCGCATTGTACACAAACTTTATTTCATGCACAGAAAAATACTGTATAAGATTACCTTTGGGCCATGTGTATAAGATGTATGTGAAAAATACGTTAATTTCTTGTTCAGAATTGGGTCCCATCCACAAGATACCTCATTGTGTGTATGCGAATGTTTGAAAATCTAAAAAACTTCTGGACCCATCATTTCAAATAAGGAGACTCAATCTGTATCATAGAGATGGTTGCCAGAGAGCTGTGGCTCTGCGGTGTGGTGGGAAGAAACTGGTCCCAGAGCCAGAGACTTGGCTTCCGTGCTGGGTCTGTCCTAAGGGAGGAAGGACTGGTTGGTTCACTTTCTGAAGCTGAGTTCCCTTCTGTAAAATGGGGGTGAAGAGTATTCACCCTGCTGGTTTGTGGGCTAAGTTGAAATGAGATGTGATAGCATCTCCTGTTGCCCTCACTGTCCCTGAGTGAGGATCCAGTGAGGCATAGTGATGGGAGGGCCCTCTGTCCATTGGATAGGACGGTGCACGTGCAGGCGGAGAGGCCACCACTGTCAGTTTATGGTTCGTTCCTACTGGTGTGGTCTTCAGCTGTGCTGTGCGTTTATGGACCCCCTCGTGTACACATCTAATGGTGTGACTCAAGGATGTTTACTCTGGGGAGGCCCCCGTGGCTCAAAGGAGTAGGGCCCCGGCCCCATATGCTGGAGGTAGTGGGTTCAAACCGAACCCCAGCCAAAAACTGCAAAAAAAAAAAAAAAAAAAGAATGTTTCCTCTGTACCTTTGAATTGATGGCAGGCACAGTGACTTAGAGTAGCTTTCTTGTTACTGTGTCTAGAATCCTATGAAAACAGATAAAACAGTTGTTAACTTATTTATAGCTTAGAGACCAAAAAGTAACCCATTTGTAGGTCTTGGTCGGTCACTTTGGGAATCAGAGAGAGAGAGTATATGAGACAGATGTGTGATAGGTGTGTTTTCAAACAAGCAGTGTTCATGGTGTGCATTTATCTTCCTGTTTAAAAAACCTTAAGTTATTAATGATTATTGTTGCTTTGGTAGGAAAACTCTATTTCTTTTTTTCTTATTTTAATGTAAATGTAAATTTTTTCTTATTTCTAGTTTTAATGTAATGTAAATGTTACTGACATGTAATGTCGGAGCATAAATCATCAATGGACAGCGTGATGAGTTTTCAGAAAGTGAACGCACTTCATGTCAAGAAACAGACCTGATTAAACCTCCAGAAGTTCCTTCTGCCCCTCTGCTCACTGCTCCACGTCCCCCTGACCCGGCGGGGCAGAGACAAGCCTCTATTGACTTGTATCGTCACACACATTTCTTGGGTGTTAGATGGCGTGCCTAGTCACCCTTAAGTGACTTCACTGGTCCTTGTGTGCCTGAGATGTGCTAGCCCCTCAGCTCAGGGGTGGACAGTCTGCAGAGCGGTGGGCAAGGTCTGCAAGTCTCAGCATTGCCACATGCTAGTGCTGCACTCAGGGAGGCGATCTGGAGAATGAGGAAGAGAAATGTATTGGGAGCTTTCTAGAGGGCATGAGTTTTAAACTGAGTCTGCAAGGAGGAGTTGCCTAGGTCAAAAAGAGTGCTGCAGGAAGCAGAAACAGTGTATAGAAGGCACAGAGATCATGTTCTAAAAGTTAATTTGGCAATACTTCTCAGATAATCAACAAATATTTAGTAAACAGCTAATGTGGGTGATGTTTAGAACTGAGAAATTTACCTTCATTTGCAGCATTCCAACATAAGATGCTTTGAAGAAATTGGTTCTATTGTTGTGGGCTCAGAACAATCATAGAATAACTCATTGCAAATAGTGTACAATAACTGGGTGTTTCTTCTTGGAGTGTGCAGTTAGGGTCAGCCAGAGGGCCGTAACAAGTGCAGTCAGGTGCATCTGCTGGTAGTATAGACACTTCATTATAACATGCCTTGCTCAGGCTAGAGAGAGTCAGAGGGGTGGAGTGAGTTACTCCACTGGTTTTAAAATTTCGTTGAGCGGCAAAAACACGGCAAACAGGTTTCAAGCATTCTTGTGGTCACTGCTGTAGTGGAGTAGAATGGTGTGGTTTAGAGACTGGATTAGGCTAAAGCTAAATTTCACCCTCGTGGAAGTATAGCAGATGTCAAGCAATTTTGAGAATTATAGCTTGTCTAATTCTGGATTTGAACCAAGAAAATCCCTTTAAAAAGTTGAAATATAGGCCAGGCGCAGTGGCTCACACCTGTAATCCCAGCGCTCTAGGAGGCCAAGGGAGGAAGATTGCTTGAGATTAGGAGTTCGAGACCAGCCTGAGCAAGAGTGAGACCCTGTCTCTACTAAAAATAGAAAAACTAGTTGGGCATGGTGGTGGGAACCTGTAGTCTCAGCTACTTAGGAGGCTGAGCCAGGAGGGTCACCTAAGCCTAGGAGTTTGAGGTTGCTATGAGCTTGGCTGATGGCATGGGGCAACAGAGTGAGGCTCTGTCTTAACAACAACAACAACAACAAAAAAGTGAAGTATAAATCTTTTTCTGTATTTCCTAATAGTACCTCCAGGTTACATTTAAGTATTTGTATTACTTTTCTACCCATGATGACATCCTTGAATGTACATTAAGTTGACTTGTCAGTTCTTATGACATGGAAGTTGGGGGCTAGCAAGGATTTTAAAGAGTGTGGGACAGGTTATGAGAGAGAGGATTGTGCTTCTCACTGTGGCCCATCTGCCATGCCTTTTAGGACTGCGGATAAAGGAGACCAAGGAAGTTTATGAAGGTGAAGTCACAGAGCTAACTCCGTGTGAGACGGAGAACCCCATGGGGGGGTATGGCAAAACAATCAGCCATGTGATCATAGGACTCAAAACAGCCAAAGGAACCAAACAGTTGAAAGTGAGTATGTGTTTGTGGGCCCTTTTCTCCTGATTCTCCTAGTGCTGTGTAGCTTTGGCAGGTGCTGTAACCTCTCCGCACCTTAGTTTCTTCACCTGTGCACTGGGGGTGATGCCTCATAGGACTATTGGAGAATATTGTGTGTTAAAGTGCACAGTGTCTGAGCATGGGTGTCCCTACCAGGATCAATGAAGATAGCTCCTGCTTAACTTACTTACTTTTAGGAAATTGTGTATGTTAAAACATGAGCTGTGTGGTTAAGTCAAGAAACTGCCTCTGCCACCCCACATCCCATATTATGATCAAGTGTCACAGGTCCTGAGCCTGCCTCTGAATGTGGGCATTAATTTTTCCAGTTATCAGTGCTAGTGTTCTCAGAAAGAGGTAGCATTAATCTCCTAAGAATTACATAGCAGTTGATGGATGGACTTGCTAGGGGCCAAATGCAGAATCCTGACTGCAGTTCCTTATGTCAGGGCCAGGGTTTTGGGGAGAGGTCATAGTGGTGACGCTGTAAAGTCCTCAAAGACTATCCTCAGCCATCTGTCCTTTAAACATTGAGGTTCCTGCAGCAGGGTGCCTAAGGGAATAGCATGAATTTTGGAGTCAAAGTCCTAAAGGTAACCCTGGCTCTGCTACTTAGAGCTGTGTGACATGAGGCAGTGACTTAATCTCTGAGCAGTGGTTTATCTGTTAAGTGGGAATAATAACTGCGTATCTCTCACAGTTTATTAACTCTCGGAGTTAGACGTGAAACTGGTAGCTTTGGGCGTGGTGTCTAGTTACCTACTGAGTGGTAGCTGTTAATATTGTGATGAGAGCCTTTCAGCAGAGAAATGGGGTGATCCCCACTGTAGGCTGTCCCTTCTTCTTATTATTATTAATTAGCACTATTATTATTATAGCTCACATTCATTGTGTATGCCAGGCCCTGAGCTAAGTGCTTCAGCAGTTCTCTCTTATCACTTGCAGCTTTATGTGTGTGTATGATCCTTCATTTTACAGGCAAAGGAACTGAGGTTCATGAGGAGATTAAAAGTTATCCTAGGATCACAGAGCTAGTTACGTGGCAGAGCGGATTCTTGGAGTCCTAACCACTATGCTGTCTCCCCTCCAACTTGTTGTGTGACCTTTGGAAGTCAGTTGAGCTTTCTGGGCCTCAGTTTTCTCAACTATAAACTGTGGTATACCGACCATAAAATTTCTCCATTTTTGCTGCATTCTATGATTTTACGGTTCTTTGATTCTGTAAGGTTGTTTCTTGGTCACTGCTTTATGGAGATCATAAAAATGTCAGTTCTTCAAGAGGCCATTTTTCTTTTTCCTAACAGGGCTTCCATCTCAGGAGCTTGCCTCTGCAAATATCTTTTATACCTACCTCTCATCATGTACATTCTGAATTAATTAGATTTCTTAGTGGGCTTTCCCACCTTTCCAGTAATTATATCTTCAGTTCATTTGGGAAATTAACTGGTATAAGCACGCTTGAGGCAAAAAAAGTATATTAAGGCATGCAGTTTAAATTTGAGCTATTCGTAAGACTGCTTGGTGTAGTGTCTTTAAGAAGGTAGCATAAAAGACATGAAATTTTTCTTTCAGAATGAATATTGTCCTTCTAGATACTTTTAGCATATGTACAAGACATTTGGATAGAAAAAGTTCCAATACTTGATGGGTACTTAAGTATGATGAAGGCGTATGAGGCCTAGGGAGGAGAACAGGGTAGTAATCCTTGCCTCCCCTTCGCCAGGCCCTGCCTTGGGGGGTTACGCACTGTTGCTCAGGCATCAGTTCCCACCCACCTGGTGAGAGTCAGAGTCCTGGGTTTGCTGCTGCTGTGGTGGTTTTAACAGCTTAATTAAGGTAGAATTTTAAATAAAATATGTCCATTTTAAATGTATAATTCAAGCAGTTTTAATGTATATATACAGTGGTACAAGCATCAACACATCTAATTTGAGAGCGTTGGTCCTGGAAAGAAACCTCCTGCTTATTTACAGTCACGCTCCTTTCCCACCCACAGCCCTGGGCAGCCCCTAATCTATTTCTGCTTCTGTAGATCTGCCTTTTGGGGGATAAATGTAACCTAGGATGTATGTTTTTTCCTGTATCTGACTTCTTTCAGCAAGCCCTGGGTTTTTACTTCGTTTGGGACAAAGCCTAAGTTTTTTCCACCACAGCCACATTATATAACTTAGCTGTCCTTGAAGTTAACCTGGGGCAGGCAACTTGTGTCTAAATGCTGCATCCTTACAAGGGATGCTGTCCTGGATTATTAATTACTGAGAGCAGCCTGAGTCTGGATGATCTGGAAAACAGCAGCAGTTCCCCAGACGTGCTCATTTCCTCTCCTGGAGATAGAAGCAGGCAGCCTCTGGGATCTGAGTCACAAGTCTTGAGAAAGGTCCTGCTAGATGTTTACCTTTGAATTTCACACACCTGTGGTTGCATGTGGACACTGTTACGCAGATGATGAAACAGTCTCTGAGAGCCTTGTCCACAATCAGAGGCTCTGCAAAATGCTGCCTTGAGATTGGTAAACAGGTGCTAGCAGGTGTTTCACTTGCAGAAAGTTCCACCCCCCCTCCAAACCCCAGGTGAGGAGAGGGAAGGAATGAAGCAGATAGTGATCTCATGGCGGGTGTTAGGGCTTGTGGTCCCATGGACAGTGTGGACCCCATCTCGAGGCAACCAGGTCCATACATTTAAAAACTCTGCTGCCTGTTTACAAGTTATGGAGTCTAGGAAAGGAGGAGATTAAGTGTCCCCCGTGCCCTGCTTTCTTGCTGGTCACATGGACATGAGTCTCCCTGGCCCTCCTGCTCTTTCTTTGTCATGCTCAACCCCTCACCATCCAGTCAGTCTCTCACATTGTACTCACACATTCATGCTCCCCACGTCCTAATCCACATGTCACGCACACGCATGGCTCTCTCCATGCAATTATTATGTACCTCAGATCTCTTATGGGAAGGTACCTTAGAGGTGTCAGAAAGAAGCAGAATATGTATTTCAGTTCTCTGATTCACTTTTTTTTCTTTAGCTGGATCCCAGCATTTTTGAAAGTTTGCAGAAAGAGCGAGTAGAGGCTGGAGATGTGATTTACATTGAAGCCAACAGTGGGGCTGTGAAGGTGAGTAATGCCATCCTTGGACAAAGCGTCATCCCAATGTGTTGGCCTAGGTGACCGAGGTGACAAGGGAGTTGCCACCTTCTTTAGAGGGTGTGGGGTATGCAGGGAGGGAGGCTGGTGTGTGGTACGATGCTGTTAAAAGGTCAGTAGTTGTCCCTTTATGTATAATAAAGTTCACTTCCCCTTTATCTTCCTTCTTTAACCTTCTCATGATTAAAACAGTCTGTTAGAAAAATACTAAAACCTGTTTAGAGGGGGGTGTAGGGTGAGAAACCAAACAACCTTAGTCATTTTCAAATTGAAATGTGCAGTGTATTTAATCTTCCTTTATCTCTTTGGTATTTTCTTCCCAAGATATATGCATGTGGGAAGGAGTGCTGCATTAGCTGGCATTCTTTTTATATCTGATTTTCAGTGTCCTGTACAGTGTTCCTCGCTGTTTAATGGATGAGCATAATACTTCATATCATACAATAAATCACCCACCTACAAAAGAGTCTGAACAGCTCCCTCCGTCTCCAGTTAATCTGCTGGATTTGCCCTTTATCGGGAATTGCATACAGTTAAAAGAAAGAGAGGGGGAGAAGAAATTTGGAGAAAGTATCAGATGTTTTTCAACCAGGTTTTTGGAGCCCAGCGATGAACAGATAGCTTCCTTCTCTTGGCAGCCGGGGAGTGGGGCATATTTGGAGTTTGTCAAGTAGGTTGTGAGCCCACAGTTGGGAACTGAGACCTTTATCTCACTTAGCACTTTGCCATTTGGGGACTTGGCAGTGAAAACCCACCAGGCACTCATGTTTCTTTTTTGCAGAGGCAGGGCAGGTGCGATACCTATGCCACAGAATTCGACCTTGAAGCTGAAGAGTATGTCCCCTTGCCAAAGGGGGATGTGCACAAAAAGAAAGAAATCATCCAGGATGTGACCTTGCATGACTTGGATGTGGCTAACGCACGGCCCCAGGTACTACCTCGGTGCCTGGCTGACCTGGCACACTAGCCTTTTGTATGTGCACTGAAGCTCTGGGAATGAATTGTCAGAGTCTTGCTGCTGCTTCTTGAGGCAGCCGGCTTTTTCTTTTCAGTAATGTTCAGCAATTAACATGGACATGAGCTGCGAGGGACTCCTTTGTTCTGATTCAAATGTTCAGTCACAGATGATTTCATGTCTATTGTCTCGTATCCCAGCCGAGCCTGGGCCCTGAGCTAGCCAGCTTCCTCTATGGCTTCTCTCCAGCAGTGGGCTCAGGCCTGGGGTTCTCCGGGTGTTAATGGCAGTAGAGCAGGGGTGTTCTGCTTTACAGGATTTCTGTAAAAAATCCTCTAAAGTGTCCTTTACAGGATTTCAGGGAGCCAAACCCCCAGTGTTTACCTTTGAGCTGTTGTCTGCTGCTCATGCAGATGCCTTGACTAATAAAATGTAGACAAGTATGTTATCACTTGATGACATTTCTGGGAAATGTCTGATTAAAAGAAACAAAATACAACTAT
The DNA here is from genome assembly GCA_963575145.1 of Galago senegalensis. Classification (NCBI taxonomy): domain Eukaryota; kingdom Metazoa; phylum Chordata; class Mammalia; order Primates; family Galagidae; genus Galago; species Galago senegalensis. Next base: position 8,640 of record CAUYTI010132727.1, on the reverse strand, counting down.
TCCCTGCTGGTGGTCTTTCAGTTTGGTTTCATCTTTATCTTAAAAGAGAAGCCTCTTCCCTAGCCGGGAATAATGGGCTTTCTGTCTTAAAATTCAATCTTTGGGTTTTTTGTTCTTTGGAGCTTTGGTTAAGAGATTGCTGAAGACTTTTGGGCCCACAGGTCCCTTTGGTAGGTGGAATGGCCGTCCCCAAATTGTCTTTCTGGGACCCTTGACCTGAGCAGAGTCCTGGATTGGGAGTTGGAAGTCAGGAACTGTGCTGCTCTATCCCTCACTAGTTTCGTTATGTTGTCACTTTGGGTCTCCAGGTTTTTGTGATTTGGGGTTCTTTGATTTTGAGTTTCTTCCTAGCTGGCAGGGCTGATTTGAAGATCAAATGTTGTAAGTCCTTAGCAAACATTTGCTGCCTTTAGTTGTTCATTTAATGAGTACCTTTGTGTCTCAGGGCCTTGTAATTAAAAAGTGGTTTCTAAATACAGAATAAATGACAAAAAAACCCAAAAACCCCACTGGCCCCTTCCTCTTGCTTACAGCCCTGATAGGCATTGGCTGGAGGGTGCAGGTGAATGGTAAACCTGTTATGCAGTCAGCCTTTCCCCAGGGACCAGCTCCCTAGACTGATAGCTCCAGTCAAGCACTTGGCTCATGTAACCTTGTGGCCAAATCTAATGACACGTGGAGACTTGGGAACATAACTATGTGTGTCTTTACCCTTTTGGCCCCAGAGGAACACTGGGAAGGAGTCATGAGCCCAGTTGGAGTCAGTTGCTCTCTAGGGAGTATTTGACCTGAATGTAAATGACTGGGACCTTCCCAGGAAAGAGATGGGCATTCCTGGCGCATGGAGTAGAGTACTAGAAGAGCTTGGGAGTGCCCAGGGAGGGCTCATGTTCTGTGCATCAAACTGAAGAGTAAGGGTTAGAAGGAGATGGGGCTGGAGCAGGAGGCTGGGGCAGGCCCCGCAGAGCTTAACACTTCTTGTGAAAGGATTTTGTTTGATTCTTACGTCAGGGGAAACCTCTAAGGATTCCTCTATGTTTAGAAGTTTCTCAGACTTTCCGGGGGAGGTGTGTTAGAGTGTCTACACCTCAGAACCCCACATGGAGTCAACATGAAGGACTGGGAGGATGCAGGGGACTTTTGCAGCTCCCTTAAAAAGCAGTACTGATTCTATAAGTCTTCCCTTATGCAGGGGGGACAAGACATCCTGTCCATGATGGGCCAGTTGATGAAGCCAAAGAAGACAGAAATCACAGGTAAGACAACAGCAAGGCCTGCGATCAAAGAGCGGTGGAGAGGGGGGGAAAGGGCAGAATTCTGACAAACTCTTCAGGTTTCTCTGAGTACATCTCCCAATCTGAGCTAGGGCCTTGGAATGGGGTTCCTTCTTAGAGTTTAGAGCTTGACTCTAGTCTCAGTCTCTCGCCATGTTTGGACAGCCATATAGCACACTATGTTTGCTCTGACCCGATGGCAGTCACTGTTTCTGGTCCCTCTGAGGTCTCAGCTCTGCAGGGCCCTCAGGTCCTGACTCCACTGCCTCGGCGGTGCCACTCTTGTCCCCTGTAGAGCTCAGGGCAGCTCCATGGACCACCCTGCCTGGCTTCCTGGGCACCCCCAGAGCTCTGCAGAGGACACAGTGCTACTTTACATGAGCCTTATTTTTCCCTGCTTCTCTTCCTAACTTTTTCAGCCCTCTTTTCTAATTACACCTATAGCTTTATCATTTTGAAATGTTAAGCAATTTTTAAAGTTTTAGTCAGGGGAGCAACCTGTGCCTTTCCTATTAGAGTTGTCAAGAGCAGTTGCCGTCTTTTAACGCCTGCACCCTCCTAGGACAGCCTGCTGATGCTACGGTGGGAGACGCTGCTCAGACCTCGCTGCTGTCTGTGAGCAGTGCCCTCCTGGTGATGGCACAGGAGCTGGTTTGGAGAATGAGCTCCGTGACCTTGGATGAGTTGTCCATTTAGGAGCCCTGAGACTGAGCCTTTCTTCAGAGCTGTTTATTCCTTGCAGGTTTTTGCTCAGAGAGGATTCTAAATGCACTATATTCTTAGTCCAGGCACTTGATTGAAAGTTAATTAACCTAAGCATTGTGGTACAAGACCAAAAGAAAGGGTCATCTACCAAATACAGAGCAGGAAGATTTGCATATGCCAACTTACTTCACCCAGGACTCCCAAACTCAGTACCTCCCGGGTCAGACCAGGAGCTAGATTGGGTGTGTGGAGGGTAGCCTGCTGGGGGTGTCGTAGGGTGCTGAGTACCTGCCATGAAAGTGTTCCCCTGAGGAACTGTGGTACAGACAGCCTTTTACAAATTTAACCAAACACATCTTCAGGGCAGGCTGCCAATTTTGTGACCTTTAGGTGTGACTAGGTATGTTCAGATAATGACACTGAAGCCTGGGGTGTGACATGTCCTGCCTGGGGTCACATAGCTAGGAGGAAGACAAGGCTCCAAGTTTGGGTTTGGGTTGAGTTGCACATGGGGAGAAGAGAAAGGGTGAGTCTCCCTGGACTTGGCGCTGATCTTGCTTCCCAATCCTTGCCTTCTAGACAAACTTCGAGGGGAGATTAACAAGGTGGTTAACAAGTACATTGACCAGGGCATTGCTGAGCTGGTCCCAGGTGTGCTGTTTGTTGATGAGGTCCACATGCTGGACATCGAGTGCTTCACCTACCTGCACCGGGCTCTGGAATCTTCTATTGCCCCCATTGTCATCTTTGCATCCAACCGTGGTAACTGTGTCATCAGGTAGGGTGGCTGCCTGCCAGCCATGAGGTTTTCACAACTCCACCTGAGCTCGTTTGTTCCTCAGGATTTCTCTAAACTGGTGACATCATGAGTCGGGTGGGGATAAAGGGAGGTCATGTTGATTTTGAGGATAGACATGTCCAAAGTGGCTTGTCTTCAGCTTCATTTCCTCACAGTCACCAAAGGCAGCAGCTGCCTTGTCATTGAGTGTGAAGGTCTCCTGTGAGGTGTCTGGACTTAGTTGGGAGTATGCAGAGGTGAGGGTTGACAGTAGATGGCGTTGCGTATGTAACTGCTTTGGTCTCATGTGGGCTCTGGCGGGGATTCCTGGCTTCATTTTTCAAATGAGGAAACTGAATAGCATCCCCGTCTGGCCTCAGAAAGGCAGGACCGGAGTCCAGCTCTTCATGATACATATAACAGAGCCAGTAACACCCCAATAGTTTCTTTCCATCTCAAACCCGTCTGAGTCACATTGGTACCTTCCCATTGTGCACCCCTGCTTTCCATCTCTAGGCCTGCTTCTGCAGCTGTGTTGGCAATTGGCAGGTGAACGCTCATAGGCGCTCCCAGAGCTAGAGAGACTTTCTTGGGGTTCCCTTTTCTCCTAAGCACTCTCAAGGGCCATGAATTCTAGAGGATATGCCACCATCCCATCTCTCAAGCCCAGTGTCACTGTTCCCAGGTTTTTCTTTTGAGAGTCTCATTATGTCACCCTTGGTAGAGTGCCATGGTATCACAGCTCATAGCAACCTCACACTTCTGGGCTCAAGTAATTCTCTTGCCTCAGACTCCCAAGTAGCTAGGACTACAGGCGCCTGCCATAACACCCAGCTATTTTTTTGTTTTAGCAGGCGCCACTGGGTTCAAACTCACCAGTCCTGGTGCATGTGGCTGGCACCCTACCCACTGAGCTATGGGCACCAGCCCAAGTTTTTTTTTTTTTTTTTGAGACAGGGTCTCATTTTGTCATCCTCGATAGAGTGCTATGGCATCATAGCTCACAGCAACCTCAAACTCCTGGGCTTAAGGGGTCCTCTTGCCACAGCCTCCCAAGTAGCTAGGACTAGAGGCACCAGCCATAACGCCCAGCTGTTTTCAGAGATGAGGTCTTGTTGTGTCCCTGTGTGAGAGAAGGAACTCTCACAACCCAGTGTGAGGAGGGAGAGTTGACGTGAGTGGAAAGGTGGGAGATGAAGAAGAGGGACACACGTGAGACCGAGACACATGCAATGAGAGGTGGGACTGCGTCGGGAGGGCCGTGTAGCCGATGGCTGCAGCCTGCCCTGAACCATGGAAGCAGCTTCATTTATACAGTATCTTAACCAGGTTGCAGAGATCTTAGCACACGACATAGAGATCTAGAGATCGACCTTAAAGAGGAGAAACTGTGTGCTGGCTGATAAGGAGCAAAGTCTGCATGGGCTGTGGGACTTTGGGGAGGTGGAAACTATGTTGTTAGAGGAGGAGTGTGGTTGGGGGTCACCCTGAGCATTTCCCAGGCTGGGGGCCCTGCCTGCTCCCCATAGGGTCTCACTCTTGCTGAGGCTGGTGAACTCCTGAGCTCAAGCCTCCCAGAGTGCTATGATTACAGGTATGAGCCACTGTGTTCAGCCCCCGAATTTTGAATCAGGCTGCCCCTGCTGCGCCGGGCCAGCGCATTAAGTTATACCACCCAGCTACTTTCAGCTCTTTTGTTTTTCGTTTGAACATCAGGGCCTGGTCTCTGCAGTGCTAGGTGTGTGGGGTGGTGAGGGGCCTCTTTTCAAGCCTGCAGCAGGGCAACATGCAGGCCCCGAGGCTGCATGCTGGAATGGCAGAGGTGGAGGGTTTGAAAGATGCCCTATGGCCCATGTCTTAGGACAGAGCTGGAGTCAAGCTGAGTTTGAAACCAAAACTGCTGATTTGCCTAGACTCACCTCTGAATGATGAGGTCCATATTGAAGATTTCAGCTCCATCTTAATGGAGAAGTTTTGCTCAGTAAGATTGTTGAAGTAGTGGATGCATTGGTGTGTGCTATAATCCTAGGTGTGCTGGATCAGGAAGATTACCTGAGACTAGGAGTTCAAAGCTATGGTGTGTTATGATTGAAGCTATGAATAGCCTCTGCACTGCAGCCTAGGCAACATAGTAGGACCCTGTCTCTAAAACAGTTGTCTGGCTTGGCGCCTGTGGCTCAAGTGGCTAAGGCGCCAGCCATGTACACCCAAGGTGGCAGGTTCAAATCCAGCCCGGGCCCGCCAAACAACGACGGCTGCAACCAAAAAATAGCGGGGCGTTGTGGTGGGCGCCTGTGGACCCAGCTACTTGGGAGGTGGAGGCAGGAGACTCGCTTGAGCCCAGGAGTTGGAGGTTGCTGTGAGCTGAGATGCCACGGCACTCTACTCAGGGGGGCAGCTTGAGGCTCTGTCTCAAAAAAAAAAACCAAAAACAGTTGTCTAAAACTAGGCACTGTACACCTAGCTCTGGGTTGGCCCCACAGGGATTCTTGAAGTGCTCTGAGCACTACAATGTAACAATAGGTCATGCTTCAGTTCCCCATTTCTTGCAATAAGATTCAGGTACATGATTCAAGTTCATATGGCAGCATCTTATGGCCACTCTGAAACCCCATGATGTCTAAACAAGACAACTGTCACACGTGATTCCTGTAGTCTTAGAGAAAGGCAGCCTGTGCCAGGTAGGCCAGCTGCTGGTAAGAGGAGCATAGCTACCAGGGCAGTGTCTGGAGACCACATACATGTGGGCCTTGTGCCCAGTAAGTCTGGCGTTCCAGTGGTACAACCTTGGGCTGACTAGACTTGCCTTGCCTTGGTCCAGCCCAATTTTTTTGAGCTCCAGACTCTGGCTCAGTGGGTAGAAGTGCTGAGACTTGGACACATGGTGCCCCCTGCTGGTGAGCTCTGCTAACAGGCCACAGTGGATAGCACAGCTGGGCAGTGGCCAGCAGAGCCTGGCAACTCTCTCCCCTCCAGAAGCAAAGTCTTTCATTCCCACCAGGAAAAGGTGTACAGGAAGGTGGCTTTGATCTTGGAACTTTCCCAGTGGAGACAAAGTTCTGGTCCGCCTAAAACCTGGGAGATCGGATCAAGGGCTGCCTAGAGTTTGAGGACTTGTTGCCAGGCTGCAGTTTTTGGCACTAAGTCCTAGAAGGAAATTCCTTGTACTAGTAATAATAATATCAAAATAGTAATGATAAAAATAATAGCCAACAGTAATAGCCATCTCCTGTGCTACCATCAGCGTCACTCGTAGAGAGGAGCTGCAGAGCCTTCTTATCCCCAGTCCCACATCTGAACTCTAGAGCTTGAAGGGAAGGGAGAGGGAGGTGGCATCAGTCGAGGGCTTCTTCTGTGTGAGAAGCTGTCTGGGCTGTCTACCTGGCACATCTCATGGGACACCGACAGCCCTGTGGGCAGCTGAGATTATCTCCAGACTCAGAAGGGAGGTGACCTTCTGTGTAGCTAGCCTTTGGCAACCATTGATCAACTTTGCCTTTCATGGACACTTCAGATGAGCAACACAGTGGAGTCTTGTCTTTTGGGACTGGCTTCTTTCACTCAGCATATTTTCATGGTTCGTCCATGTCACACAGCATGCATAGTACTGATTTCTTTTTTTGGTTGGGGAGAATTCCATTGTATAGAATATTTAGCACATTTTACTTACCCATTCATCAGTCAATGGATGTTAGTTAGGTTGTTTAACTATTATAAAAAAAATGGTTCTGTGAACATTTGTATACAATATAGTATGTAGACATAATTTCTTATTTCTTTTGAGTATATACCTAGAAGTGGAATTGCGGGGTCAATTTACTTCAAAGTATTATGGGGTACAAATGTTTTTGGTTACATGGATTGCTTCTGTAATGCTGGTGTAAGGGTTGTAAGTGTGCCTGTCCCCCGTACGTGTTAGGTGGGTTTCCCCCATGTCCTCCTCCTCACTTGGTTTTCATTGAGCTTTCCTTCCCTCTCTGCTCATCAGTTAGTTGTACTTTCATTGTGAGTACATGTGGTGTTTGTTTTTCCATTCTTTAGATACTTCATTTAGGGTAATGGTTTCCGGTTCCATCCACATAGTTGCAAAAGGCATTAAGTCTTCCTTCTTTTTATTTTATTTATTTTATTAAAAAAAGTTTTTTTTTTTTAGAGACAGAGACTCACTTTGCTACCCTTGGTAGAGTGCTGTAGCGTCACAGCTCACAGCAACCTCCAGCTCTTGGGCTTAGGAGATTTTCTTGCCTCAGCCTTCTGAGTAGCTGGGACTATAGGTGCCCGCCACAATGCCCGGCTATTTTTTTGGTGTCAGTTTGGCTGGGGCTGGGTTTGAACCTGCCACCCTCAGTACATGGGCCGGTGCCCTACTCACTGAGCAACAGGCGCTGCCCTAAGTCTTCCTTTTTTATGGCTGACTAGTATTCCATGCTATGCATGTTTAACCTTTTAGGGAACTACCAGACTGTTTTCTAAAGTTGCTATGTCATTTTACACTCTCACCAACAATGTATGAGAGTTCTGGTTTCTCCATAGAGAAAGAGTCTCACTTTGTTACCCTCGGTAGAGTGCTGTGGCGTCATTGCTTACAGTAACCTCCAACTCTTGGGCTTAAGTAATTCTTTTGCCTCAGCCTCCCAAGTAGCTGGGACTACAGGCACCTGTCCCAACACCTGGCTGTTTTTAGAGGTGGAGAGTCTCACTCTTGCTCAGGCTGGTCTCAAACCTGTGAGCTCAGGGCAATCCACCTGCCTTGGCCTCACAGAGTGCTAGGATTACAGGCATGAGCCACTGCGCCTGGTGTCTCCATATTCTTGATAACACTTGTTTTTGTCTATCTTTTTGATTAAAACATCCTAGTGGGTGTGAAGTGGTATCTTATTGTAGCTTTAACTCACATTTCCCTAATGTAAGACTATAAGTCATCTTTTCGTGACTTATTGGCCATTTGTATATTGTCTTTGCAGAAATATCTATTCATGTCCTTTGCCCGTTTTTTTTATTCAGGTCATTTATCTTTTCATTATTCAGTTATATAAGTTCTTTATATATCTGGATACTAGATCTTTATCATATATATGATTTTTTTTTTGAGATAACAGTTTTATTTTTGTCACCCTCAGTAGAGTGCTGTGGTGTCATAGCTCACAGCAGATTCAAACTCTTGGGCACAAGCGTTCCTCTTGCCTTAGCCTCCCAAGTAGCTGGGACTATAGGCACTTGCCACAACACCAGGCTATTTTGTTTTATTAGAGATGGGGTCTCGCTCTTGAACTCTAAACTCAAGTAATCCACCTGCCTCGGCCTCCCAGAGTGCTCGATTACAGGCACAAGCCACCACACCTGGCCTGATTTTTTTTTTGAGAGAGGGTCTTGCTCTGTCTTCCTGGCTATAGTACAGCGACATCAGTATGGGTCACTATAACCTCAGATCCTGGGCTTAGGCAATCCTCTTGCCTTGGCCTCCCGAGTAGCTGGATTACAGATGCTTGCCACCACAGCTGGCTAATTTTTTTATGTTTTGTAGAGATAGCATCTTGTTGTTGCTCAGACTGGTCTCAAACTCTTGATGTTAAGTGAAACTCCTGCCTTGAGACCTCCCAGATTGCTAGGATTACAAGCATGAGTCACCACTCCTAGACCTTACTTAAGATTTATAAATATTTTATCTTATTCTTTGGGTTGTCTTTTCAGTTTCTTAAGAGTGTCTTTTAAATTCTGAATCTGTTTTTTTCTTTTGTTGTTTATATATATATATTTTTTTTTTGAGACAGAGCCTCAAGCTGTCCCCCTGGGTAGAGTGCCGTGGCATTACAGCTCACAGCAACCTCCAACTCCTGGGCTCAAGCGAGTCTCTTGCCTCCGCCTCCCAAGTAGCTGGGACCA